>OOFC01048433.1:0-24621 GCA_900323345.1 Pseudochromis fuscus
CCCTGGCATAGCCATCGAAAGACTGGAGCTGGTGACTGCTGTTGATCAGCGCCTCGACTGCGTCTTCGGGGCTGAAGCCCAGCGCCTCTGGATTCAACTGCTGTTGATAACCGGACATCCAGTAGAAATCCTCTATGTGTGTCTTCTGCTCGCTCCCCGAGCCCGGACTGGGCGCCGAGAAGCTTGGGGAAGGGGGCACCGAGCTGCAAGGCGTGCTCATCGGGGTGGAAGACAAGGATCCCCCGGCGATAAGGCGACTGCACTGGCTGATGTTGCGATCGGGCTCCACCGGCTCCTTTTTCACTTCAAACTTCATCAGATCGAAGTCATTAACATATTCCATGGCCAGGGGACTGGTGGGCAGGTCGGAGTTGCTCATTGCCAGCTCTGATGCCATCCTCTTGCTGCTGACAGTCCTCCAAATGGGGTGAAGAGCAGCTGTCAAACTGGGTTGGTTGGGAAGAACGTGAGCCAGTTTGATTTTTAAGCGTTTGTCTTGAAACTGAAAAATGAGGTTTTCAGCGTCCCTTTTGCAGCCTCGGACTTGCAGGCGTGTGAGAGGAGTTTTTCTTTGCAGAGTCTATTGCACAGACACACCAGTGCCGCGCGCACGAGTAGCGGAGTCCTTTTTCAGCATGTGAAATTCGGCGGTTTTGTATTTCAAACATTTAACACTGTACGGATTCTTCGTGAATACATTACGCAAGCGGAGAGGGAGACAAGCCGAAAGTAAAGGGAGTCAATGCAGCCTCGCACGTTATAAGCCGCTGACTGGTGGGGCGATTTTTTAGTGGGATCACACAGCAGATGAGTTTAAGAGCATTGTAGCTGCCCTGACGTCAGGCTGGAAATGGGAAATTGACTCGGACGAAGAGCCAATAGGGTCGCACACTCCGAGAGCTAATTAACATATTAGTAGCCTACAGAAACAAAACTTTTCTCAACTGTCAAAGGCCACCAGCTGACTGTCAGCTGCGACTCGTTTGCGACAATAGTTTTATTATCCGTTTTTATATGAAAGGAGAATTTATCAGCGTTTGATTTATTTGAATATAAGCGCAGTGAAGTGAAGCTGTATTTTCATCACCACTGGAGCTGTAATGCAAAACTGAGAGAGAAAAGAAAGAAAGAAAGCAAAAATAAAGATAGATAGATAGATAGATAGATAGATAGATAGATAGATAGATAGATAGATAGATAGATAGATATTAAAATATACAAAGTGTGTTATTACTGTTCGTCTTTTTATAAGCACAGAGAAACTTGTCTTACATGTATAATTTTGTATCTTTTGATAAATTATTGTAGCACATTTATTTTGAAAATTCCCTCCAACATGTCAGTTATGATATTTCTATTATCTTACAGCACGATAAACTGTATATAAACGATATTAACTTGATATAAAATAACAAATAGCTCATAAGGACTGTGCCGAGTGGCAACTTGACGAAAAATGTGAAAGGCAGATTGTAGAGGTTTCTCGAGCCTCTGCACACCATTATGAAACTCAACACTGCCACCTTTTGGACATGTCGAGTCCAAGGGATTCCCCTCCTAAGTCAGTCTACACACATCTCAGACAGATTAAAAAGTTGATTTAAAGGCATGAAAAATGCTGTTTGCCAAACACACATGCTCAGGAGTTGTGTCTTTATGGCATTAAGGAAAAGACACCAGTGTTCCCTATAAAATTTAACTGACTTATGTAACTGAATGTCAGATTTCTTTATTGTGTGGACGAGGTCATGTCGGAGGAAGTGAATGCCACAGAACCCAGTGTTCAGCCCTACAGATATTATGTCCAACAGCCATAAACATCACTTTATCTCAGCACTCGTCCGGGCGTTGCTGTAGGAGTCATATAAACCACTCCTGCACATTGCACTTTATCTCAGTTCAGAGGTCTCCTACTTTTAATTGACTTGTGTACAACAGTAACATGAGGCAGTGTGGTTACTCCTGCCTATACTGACACATACACTTTCAGCATGTGTTCCTGTTTATTCCTATGTATTCATAAACAAGGATGACATTACTTTAGTAAGGGATGTATACCCTCAAGTTTCAGTTCCCCTTTGTATCCACAATATTGGCAAAACACAATTAACTGATGACACATGGTATTTTACTCATTCGATATTAATGCGATTTGTTAGGGAAAAGAGTGATGTAAGCTGCACCAAGGCCTGGTCTCCCTGACCAGTCACAGTGTTGATTTCTTCTGTGGCCTGTTTCGACATGGTGCTGACAAATAACCATTTCTTTCCTGTGACAAAAGCCTATAATCATAGAGTGTCTGTGTGTCTCTCTCCAAGTGTATGATCTCATCCTTGAAACGATGTGTATTTTTAGATTTTTGGGTGCACACTATTTAATGAAAGGCCAAATCGGTCATGTCCGTGCTGCCAAAAGCTGAGGAGGATGATCCTGACAGTGGACCAGATATTTTCATAAGGAGTTCTTTGTGGTCGTCCAAAATTGTTGCTCAGGTTGTGTCCTTCTGTTTCCTGTTTAAAATCTACTGGAAATGCTGTTTTTTCCCCCTGTGTCTATGTTTTGTATATCTGTGTTACTTCTATTGTAACTGCATATACATAACTTCAGATGCTGTACTTTAGGAAATGCAGAGTTACAGGATTTAGAAAGGTAATACCAAACCAAACACATGATCATCATCACCACTTCCTGTTTGATAACACAACAATGCGGCTCAAACAACACCTTATTGTTTCTATTTCCATTCTGTTGTCTTGTCATCTATTTGGGCTTACCTGTTCATGGATAGGAACAGCAGTGGCCTGTTCCCTGGGGTACAGCCACAGCAGAGCGAGACTAATATACAAACGAAGGGAGAGCTCATTAGTCATGACAGAAGAAAGTGGCGGACCTAATTTAGCTGCTTTTGTGCCTTTGGAGTTATTGATGATGCGGAGCCGAGAGAGATCTACGCGGAGAGGGATCGGGCCGCTGTGAAGAGGACTTATCAAACCGGGGAGGAAGAGGAAGTTCATGTGATGAGGTGGTAGAGCAGTCAAGGCTGTCTTACAAAGATCTGAAACATTACAGTATCATTAAAGAGACACCTTTGAGTAATTTGTAAAACAGAAAGATTTTTAAAACCACAGCAACCACCTGAAAGTGAAGAGTTCACATGGCATCCTTGTCGTTTCTCAAGTTTATGCTCGTACACATGCTCATATTTACTGTACATGTGCTGTGGCTCAGACACATTTTATTCAAAGTAGCTGTGTTGTGTGTGACTGCTGACATATTCTCTATTTAACTGAATTTAAATTCGCAAATGTAAGAAAATAACAAAGAATTTCCATCGGGACAAGTGTATGTTATACTGTGACATCCTTTACAGTGTGATGGGGTTTGGCACCGTAAGATGACTCCAGGTTGTGTTTCTGACCAGCAGTTGGTCAATCTAAGTTGTTTTACTCCCAGATCCATATCCCTTGATATAAAACAGGGGTGTCAAACTCGTGCCATGGAGGGCCGAGACCCTGCAGGTTTTCTTTCCAGCCAGTCATTAAAGCTGGTGTTTTTAATCATGGACACCTCCTTCAGTTTGAGGGAAGGAGCTCATCAATGAGATCAGCTGCTGGAGAGATGGTTGGAAAGAAACCCTGCAGGGTCTCGCCCTCCATGGCACGAGTTTGATATAAAAGGTATAGTGTATGTTGAGGTTCTGTAGGTAGGTAGTGATCAAGTCTACTTTGTAATGTCCCAGACACACACCTTAAACTTTGCAAAAGAAAATACCCAGAATTCAGTGTCTTGAAATGTCAGAAACAAGACAATTGCACAAGATGGCAAGATGGGATTTCTATTTAATTACAAATTGTTAAACCAGCACTAATTATGTGCGCTTGTTTGTCTCGCGATGGCACAAGGGTTACTTCAAATGTTTGCTTTAATTCAACAGAAAGTTTTACTGTTACATTATTGTCCTGGGAAACTCCATTGGCTCCACACTTTTACTCCAAGTCTGCAGTCGCCCCATGCAACAGTCTCTGCTACAGGAATAAACAGGGTACAGTCTCAAAGATGTCTTCTCTGTCCCAGGTGAAAGTAAACTGACAAAGGACAAAGTCAGGACTCCTGTGATGTCAAGTTTACAACACTACATCTAACATCTGTTGTACAAACTGCTAACGTCTGTAGAGTTAAGCAAAACATATGCTAATGTAATAACTCTCTAGTTGAGTGTATTAGTGCTGGTATCAGTCTGAACTCCTTCTGGAGAGAAGTAGAGGCAACTGAGTACAAAGATCAGAGGTCAGTGAGTTGTTTTCTGTGTATCTGTCAGACTGTGTGTTTGTGGGGGTTGCACAGTTCCAGACAAGGCTCGATAAGGCCATTTAATCAGCCTCTTTGCATTCCAACACTTTTGTAAGCTGCCCCTAACTTGAGCCTATTACTGTATCCATGTCAGCACCGGTGAATACCTGAAAGCTGATAGCACCTCCAAACACGCAGGCGACGCAGCTGAAAGAGGAGTCACGTAGACTTTAAAAGTGACAAAAACACCACGTTTGCACCTTGTTTTTAACTTCGAGATGAAGAAGACAGAAACCCGTGCCTTACATCTCTGAGCGATGGTATTGCTCGGCTGCGATGCAATTTCATCAACAGTTTAGTGAGAACAACAAAGCTGGAATATCAATTTTCACCCCACCAACAGAATGTGGGCACAGCCATGTCATAATTACCTTAATCCATTAGTCAGAAGGAGGGTGAGGCTGGGAAGGGTGCGATGGAGGACAGAGCAGACAAAAGAAGGTCAGGAGGAGAGCAGATCTGTAGTCTGAGGTGGATTTTGGATGGCCTCTCTGACACCGGTGGAAAGTATTTAGTAGCCTGCAGCTACTGGGCTTTATGTCAGCGGAGAACTCTGGTGCATGACCCCGAGCTAGTATCAGTTCTGTGGCTTGGTGGCAGGGGACCAGCAGTAAACCAGTGAATGTGTTATAGTGCTGTGAACAGCAAAGTCACACGTGTTTTCTACACTGTCTCACTGTCACACGACCCGGAGTGACACAGAGTTTTGAGGTTTAATCGCTCATATCCCCCCCAACCACCACCTCCACCCCTTTTCCTTCCTGAACTGAATATTTGTCAAATTAAATAACATAGTTGCTAATTAATACTGCGCGGCCCATAAATGTAGACCATACTGTTCAACCCCACACAGAGTAATCGAAGAAGACTAGTCAATATTGTACAAGAGTTGGCAGAGTAGTTTGCATATTAGACATAATTATATTCACATGAACATAATGTATTGGTTTACTGTCATGTGTAAGGTTAATGTGTACCACGGTTTAATGATATATTAACTGCTGGATAGCTGTTCAGGGTTATCTCCTTTGGACGTCCTCAATGGTTTCACACGACTTAGACTTTCATCTTTAACTATACGTGTGTGTGATATGTGTCCCTTTACGTGTGTGTCTCTGTGTGTGTGTGTGTGTGTGTGTGTGTGTGTTTTCAGCACATCGATGACAACAAATTTAGTCAATTTTGAGAAAGGAATTTATTTCTGGGAAACATGTTTTGTAACTTGAACCATAAAAACTATATTTACTTCATTGTTTGCAGTTTTACATTTAAGTTGCTGGTACATGGGAAAAGCACTGGATGCAATACTGCAGTTTAACACAGGTAAAACTAAATATGCTACAACTGTTACTTTAAAGTTCCCAACACAGGCTAAAAAAATGTAAAAGTTTTATTCAGTTGCCAGCAGGTTGTAATGTATTGTAGTATAATTTTTTAGTGAGATATGTTGTGTCCACTACCTTTAATATATCTGCACAGGGCCAAGAGGAATTACAGCAATGTTTGCAGGACTTGTCACCCTCTACACAAGTTTTTGGCGAGTTTGTAGCCACTGCCTCACCCCGCCGCCGCCCTAAAGCTGCTGTACCCTTGAGCTACCATAAGCATGGACTGATACTAACATTAAAGCAGAATTTGGACAATTACAGACAGTTAGTAAACTACTTACAGCAGAGATCCAGAAGAAATATCAGGGAACAGGACTTCCTGGATAAAATACATTGTACTTTTTCTTTTTGAGCAGACAATGGTGGAATATAACACTACCTGTGAGTGCATTTGTTGGTGCTTAATGAACAGACATCACCTTATTTATGGTGTTTCCCCATTCATTCGTCATCTTTTACATAATCATTATAGAGAACTTAATGAGACTATCTCTTCATTGTGTTCAACACAGTGTTTGTCACATATGCCAATACAGACCATTGACTAAGAAGATATACTGTGTGCATACGTCAGAGCACAGTTTGATAAGAGCTGCAGGATTTCTACAAAGGTTGCCAAACACTGTCTGCTAGCAGGACATTAGCGTCATATGTATCTTGTACAACAGAGAATTTCACCTTAAATAATATTTTTCAGAGAAGCAATAATTTCCTTTTTTTTCCCCCTTTGTCAGACAGATGACTAAAAGATGAGCTGTGTATGGACGACCAGGTTAACCTGCTGTTTACCCCTCTCATGTTTTTCTGTCCATCCAGAATTAGCAGATAAATAGAAACATAAAAGCAGACACAGTGACACAAATCCATTACCAAATGCATACATGCATGCATGCTTACACAAATGCACGTAGAAGGACAACCATGCGCATGCTCATAGCCTAATGAGAGATTTTCTGACCTTTCTTTATGTACCCCTGGAGAATATTGATGAATCCCCTTTTAAAAATAACTCTCGCCTTGTAGGGTCATTAAATGATTTACAGTTATTTCACCAACACATAATTATTACATTTATTATGTTGGACTGTACAGGGTTGGGCCATTGTGGTAGGAGGTGGTCCTTTTAACACACAATAGAGACGATTAAAAGTTTATTTTCTGTGAATACATTTTATACTTGTGTTCCACTCTGAAGTTAACATCACAAGAAAAGAGTTTACAGCTTTGAGAGTGGTGCATTAGCTCATATAAAACAAACCTGCAGCCTTTATGATGCATTTTCTGATTAGTGAAAAAAAACAAAACCCTAATAAAAGAGAAGGAGAAAACACAAAGTTTTAGTACGGCCTGTACTTAATCATATTTAACTTTTCCGTTATATCCTGCAACCTTAAAACTCTGGACTTGAATTTCAGCCATTTCTAATCATAGGATTTGCAATGACATTTAAGTATTTTATTGTCATACAGTCTAAACCTTTATGAGGAAAACCTTTGTCACAATGAAACGTGAGTGGATGAGTTTTGTCCCCTCTCAGATTACTCCCATTACCCATGTCAAATCAGACATAATCTAATACACTGAGCTAAGTAATCACAGGTAATGTCACATTTGCTCCTATGGCAAAAAGACTAACCACCTCAATAAATTTGCAAGGTTATGGAATTATCTTCATCATCTGATCCTCTCTGACCTGCATCACCTGCTTCATTGTGTTGCCAATATTATTACAGCCTTTGTATGTTTGAATCCTGCAGCCTGGATCTCTTCCTAATAACGATATCGTTTCAATTGTTATGCTGCTAAGCTGGTTAAAATGTCATCTGACTGTGATTGTGAGCGTGGCCCTTCAAACACTCCCAGTGGGCGAAGCGCTTAATGTTCATTTGAGCTCTGCGTTGAACACACGGCATTAAAAACCCAACTGATGCCCAAATGAAGATGATTTAAATGAACTCATTTGAGGAACATTTAATTACCATTGGAGCGTAATTGAATGTTTCTCTGAAGTGCTGAGTGATTCCTAATGAAATGAGAAAGAGTGGGGAGATACTGACGAGGCTGAGCGCAGACGCTGATAGTCAGGCCCATTCTCCGCCTGCAGGACTTATAAAAAGATCACAGAAGCATCTAGTGGATAAATAAATCTATCACTGCTAAATGATCCTCAAAATTGCACAAAACAAAGCTGAGTCACTGCATGGTCTGCTGGTCCTTCCATCAATGGTCATTTTGAATTGATATTTTAAATAGCACCTATCTGTGTGTCTTAACTAGTGGTGGGTAGTAATGAGTTACATTTACTCCATTACATTTACTTGAGTAACTTTTTGTAAAAAATGTACTTTACTGCACAATACTTTTTACTTTTACTTGAGTAGATGTGTGAAGAAGACACGCTAGTCTTACTCCGCTGCATTAGGCTACACTCGAGTCGTTTCTTTTTATTTAGATGTACAGTGGTACCTTGACTTACGAGTGCACCAGCTTATGAGTTTTTCTGATACGTTGCCCGCCGCTAGTTAGCACTGTGAATGCCACGACGTCCACCCAGCATCCCGTGTCTTACTCGTTCACTTTACTTGTGTTACAAGCCTGTACCTTTAAGAAGGTGGCTTGTGGGTAATCCTTGAATGAGAAAGCAGAGATTTTGTTTTGTAGTTTTGTAGTTGAATCATTAGCATTAAGAGCTTAATCACGCAACAAATTAACCCTTTAACCCCGAACATTTAACTGGTGACAGGAAGTGACGTGTCAATCAAATCATTGTAATTCCTTGGCCATTTGTGCTACCGACGTGATGCCAGCTGGTTCTGAAAGTCAACAAGAGGAGGTTCTGTACATTACCGTAATGTAGGTAATATGTACGTAATGCTGCACGTCAGAATTACGAATTAGGGATGAAGAATTACGGTAAATTATAAATGCTAATCACTGTATTGCTGGTGATACCACTGCACCAGAATTTGCACATTGTTTTATATTATTACACAATTTAAATAAATCAATCGATCAGACATTATGTTCAAACAGTTACTCAGTAGTCTGTACACGAAATACTTTTTACTTGTATTTGAGTGATTTTGTGTATGATACTTTTCACTTCTACTTGAGTAATAATACACTACTCTTACTTGAGCACAGTTTTTGGCTACTCTACCCACCTCTGATCTTAACCTGAGTGCAGAGATGGATGAGTGTGGTGTCCCGTACAACACAGGGATCGGTGAGTAAGGGATGAGACTATATTTACAGGGCAGGTGTGCTTGTTGCCCAGTAAAAGTCCCTTCCTCTGGACACATGTGGTTAAGCTAAGGCTACCATTGGCCCTGCCATTATAGCCTGCATATTTCACGGCCTTTGGAAATTCCCATATCGCAACATCCCCACACCTGCACCATCCATTACAGGGAGTCTCCTTCTCCCTCTGCTCTCTAAGTGTGTATTTGCGCATGTGTTTGAGAGGAAGACAGAAACCTTCACATGTGTATTCAAGTAACTATGTGTCAGTCTTTACGAGTGGCAGAAGCAGCAGCTGCTCTCCCCGTGGCCCTCTCAGTGTCTGGAAAGGCCTCAAGGCAGAAGACACCAACCGAATCCATCCTTTAGCTTCTTGCAGGCTCGAAGCAAACTGCAGATAGAAAACACTCCTGTTGCTTCCCACCTTTCTGCTTCACCTTCTGTCTTCGTTGAGGCTTTCTGAGAGACCCTAGCTAGTTGTCATTCGTCAAAAGTCTGTTTTGTATTTGGATTGGGGCCTCGACATAAAGCAAACAGAAGCCGGTTGGTTAAATGACGATGACGCTATTATAAGGTTAAATCTAGAGTATACAAGCCAGCAGCCTGTATGGTGAGAGCATTTCCTGTGGAACAATGAGTCTCCAAGCTTGTCTGACAGAGACAGAGACACAGAGGGAGATAGCAAAGAGAGTGAGTGAGAGAAAATCAGAGCCAGATAGAGAGATTATCATTGCAGAGCGTGTACATTTACATTTACTGGACAACATTTGAGTTTTTTTCTAGCAGTGATTAAGTGTGGTGATAACCCCGAATGTAGTTTGGTATCTTTAAAGATGATAAATGCATTATATTTCTGGCTATTTATTATTATCGTGCAAAAGAGTGAAGAATTGCTAAGGAATTGTTTTTGTCTGAAACATGGGGAAAGTGAGTATTATTATCCCAACAGCTTGGAGTCAGGCCAGCTATTGATCCCCTGCAGCCTGCCTTACTCCACACAGAGCAAAGGATGAAAGAAGGGAAATTTAGAGGATGTCATACACAGTCACAGCAATATTAGCAGAGGTTTGATTCACCTTTGTACATACGAGTAACCATCAACAGCTCAATAAATACACAATCAAATCAAAGACACTTAACTGTGAGGTCAAGCATGGACTGGTGTTGTGTAAGGGTTTAAATAAGAAACTGTATTTCCACACAATGTATGTATATCTGGTATTGCTCCACTAGAAGTATGACAAACATTATTTTTGTGCACATATGCATCCTTTCTTACCCTTACTACACCCGCACCTACCCATCATGCACACACTATGCATATGTACAAGAATTAGCTTAATTCTCAAGACAGACATCACATGGTTGTCGTATACGTTCAGATAGTTGGACCAGTTAGTCAAATGTCTCTCTGTGCTGGATGAGCTTCCCATGGAGACATAGGGACTAAATTGGCTAATAAAAGCTCATAAACGAAATTGCAGTTTGTGACTCCAGAGCTCTGGCGTTGGAGTGCAGCGCGGACAATGACACCCAGTAGTCGAAGCACATCCTCTAACCAGGCTGACATTCCACACGGCAATTACAGCACCGGGCCCACCAATCCAGACCAAAACACCTACTCACAAACACAAAGGCATCAGTGTTCACGCACAAGGGCAACCCTCATGCCTCTGTCCCATCTTCCCCTCTGCTCCTGGTCCAATCTTGTTATTAATCTTAACTCATTCATTAGAGGAATCCTCAGTCAGTGCATGTTCTTACAGAATGTGATGGCCAACACAACAGGTCAGGCGTGTACTTAAAAAATGAATGTATTTGTCCCCAGCCTCAGATTGACACGTGCTTGATATAAAATTATAAGAGTTTTATCCAAATAAAACCTATTTATTCATATGTATTTGGACATTGTCTGCCTTCCCTGACATGTTCTGCTAATTTTCTCTGTTGCTTTAAAGCACATAAAACCAAAAAAAACTTAATGATGTCCAAATGCTTGTATTTCATACACACAGCCATTATTCACACCATGTAATTATGTGTTAATGGGCTGCTCCACAATTTTGTGAGCAAAATCTGGTTTGTAATTCAGTGTGAGATGAAATATCCCAGATGTGATGGAAATAGCATTGGTCCTACTATTGGTCCTAGTCTTTAAAATGTTTTTATATAATCTCTCTAAAAACAGCGCGTGGGGACCAGACGCAGTGGTGCTAGCAGTCATTTCTTACACGGGGTGTTGATTTCATCCAAATTTCAATACATTACATCAACAGAGCTGAATTTAGGGTGATCATGTTGAAATGTTGAGGCTTATTATCTCACAATTAAGTAGACATGTCCAAGCTGCTCTGATCAATACTGATCAATGAGTAAAACGATATAGCAAGCCCTCCACCACAAACAAAGTGAAAAATGCGATAAGCCGAACGCGTATCCCGCGCTCTGAGTTGCATCACAAATCAATGGAAGACGTCTTGTTTGCCACAAGCGTGTTTGTTGGTGGCTGCTTTTCAAACCATCTGCAGCAAAGCGAGCTCACTGCTGGGCCGTGCATGAACCTAGTCTTGTGCAACGCTCCCTCAAAAGAACATTTGTTCCCCATCTGTGACTGCTGCTCTCACTTCATGCAGAGTTGAAGTGAAGATGCAGCACTGCTCACTTTCTTACAACGCAGTCTCCCTCCACAGTAAAAAAAAATATGAAAAACAATCTATCAATCAACTGTGTTTATGACAGTGAATTTTCTGATTTTCTGGGATCATGAAAACATTGTCACTGCATAAATTAAACCCCACTTTTTTTTCTTTTTTTTTTTCTTTTTTTTTTTATCACCAAGACCCCTGGCCAGAAGTGTGTGTTTTGATGACAGCTATGTGTTTCCTGTTGCACCCCATTCAGGCTGTAGCTGGCTGTTAAAGACATTAAGCCAAGCTGGAAATATTGCAGTGGTGCCAGTTAGACTCACATGTCCACACAGAGACTCATAGACAATCCACAGCCACAGAACAGCAGGAGAATGGATCCATTAGAGACCGCTACATTTATTTAATATGTATGTGATTGTGATTAAATGCAGAGTGGAGCACGGTATTGATTTCACACACAACGTTATGCACAAACGGACTCGGTAGGTTTTTACTAACTGGATATTATATTGTAAAGGATTTTAATCGTATAGTACTCAGTTTTAAAAATATATAGATTTTTCTTTTCAGTGTATTTTATCAATATTGATGGGTACAGTCCACTTTAATATTTTGCTAATGTGAGAAAAGTAAGTGGTGCTGTGAAAAGATGGAGCTCAGGCCAGATGACCCGATTGTGACTCAGACTTGTGTGACTTGCAGCAACATCAACACAAAGACCTGATACAGACATGCCTCACTTCTGTTTCAGCACACACACATTCACACATGTCCAGTCCACACTGTGTCATTGTCCAACGCTGTGGGATCCCTCAGCTCTTTTCTTTTTCTCCTCTTTTGTTTGGTTAAGCGGGGGCCAGAGGTTTGGCTTTGTCTATGTAGGTGGAGTTTTGAGAAATCTGACTGGTTTGAACTGCCTAGTGACAGTTCGCTGTAGACCAATCAGAGGCATCGGTGGAACGTAGCTTATCGTGGGCCTGTTGGATCTATATGCTGGAAAACTGCGTCGTAATCCTTAGTCATGAAGTCATTTGTTAGTATCACACTATGGGAACAAAAAGGATGGAAACGTTTTATCTACTGGATCATACAAGGATTGGATTTTGTTGTTTTTTAGTATAAATCTGTGAACAGTTAAATGCTGATAATTGAATTAACAAAGCAAACAACCAAAGTTCAGTCACACTTCAACATAGTGATTTGTGGAGTTGGTGAGTGTAGTGGTGGTTTTGGTAGGAGAAAAAAACAAGGGAAGTCTCCTTTATTTAGAGTTGTAAACATGTGTATCACTGTGTGAGAGTTTTCTCAGTCAAAGAAATATTTCCCTTTACATCAGTTATCAATCTGAATAATTTCTCTTCATTATTCACCTGTGGATGATGAGCTCAGTTGTCCATGGCTGAAGCTAAATCACGCTGTAGTAGTGTTGTAGTCAAGACAACTGAGACCAAGACATTATCAAGACTAGAGAGTATCGAGACCAAGATTGTATATATCAAAGAAAAATCACCAAAAAATACAATTAAATGACCAGTATCTTGTTTTTTAAAATTAAGTTTGTTTTTACATAAATGCAACAGCAACAAAAACAAATTTTCCTAGTGTCTGCTCGTGGATGGCATGTCACTCTGGGTGTCACAAAGACCGCATGACACTGGGAAGGCAGTTCTCACCTATCACAGTAGTGTTGGCTTGGTTCTGACCAGTCTTGATCAGAAAAACCCAAGTCCACCCTGTCCGAGACATGACCGAGTAAAAATGCCTTTGATTCCGAGATACTTAAAAAGTGGTCTCAAGACTGGTCTCAAGACCAAGACCTATCTCAAGTACTACAACACTACTCTGTAGCAATCAAAATTTACCAAAAAGAAAAGTTTTAGATACTCAATAGAAAACTCACAGATACCTCCTTCGAATTACTTGAACTGGTTATCCAAAAAAAACCCGCACATCTCCACAAAATGGCCCCAGAGATCCACCAAACCTGAGTATAATTCCCCAGCACTAACTGGACAGAAATAAATGCCTTTGTTTGTTTTGTACTTTCCATCTCACATAAAAAGTGACATGTGACGATAATGGTGCAGCATCTGTTTTGTCCATGCAGGTATTTGACATATTTAAATCATGACGGGATAAGACTGAATATCTACTGGACTCTGCACTTAGGACTTGGGTCAAGTCTTGGATACTAGTAAACAAGGATCCCTAAAGACATCTCATGGGAGCTTTCCTAATAAAACACGTAGCATTTTATCCACATGGTTGTCCAGTAAGAGACAATTACGGCTGCATCCAGAGCTTATGGAGCCGTGTAGGGTTTTGCTCAAGGGCAGTGTTACAGTCAAAGTCTGAAATTTTGGCTAAAGGAGCATGTCTAGCAAAGGAAACCCAATCTGGTTTAATGGGAGGTTAGAGGTCATTCTGGGTCAAGTACTCTGCTTGGAGACTACATGTTAAACACACTCCCTGGGGAAACAGAGGGACAGCACAGTGCCTGACAAGATCAACAATGTTGGCCTAATTAGAACAAACACCGACGCCGGGGACCATCCATATTTCCAAAGAACAAAAGGAACAAAGAGAATCTTCTTGTGTGTTGTTATTGTTTTAAAATAAACTTATTTCCTTAAATTATTCTTTTTTTCCAGTTAGTGCAGTAGTCTCCACCACCAACAAGGATTTACCGTCTGGAGTGTAATTTGGAGAGACTCCTTGAGGAAACAGCCTCCTCAGGGGGAAAGACAATTAGTCCTTCAACAAACAGCACGGATCAGTCGCTTTAATTAAACACCCTCCCCCATCATTGCCTCGTCCCTCTTCCCTCCCCCTCCCTTTCATCTCTACTTTTTCTTCTCTTTTTTTTTCATGCGAAGGAGCCTGGATTTTAATCCCAGGCCAGATGACACCCTAATAATTTGTTGTGTGGCTTGGTGAGCTCCTAACCAGTGGATTAGATGGATATTGGTCGGTGGGGTAGTTTGTGGAGTTAGCGCTAACAGGATTTACCATCTACTGAGTATATCAAAGGCAGAGTCCTGCGCTAAGCACTAAGCACTTCACCAAATTAAAAAGTGACCCACAGGTGGCCTCTCTGCACTGTTTGTGCCGATGGGCCATGACACTAATTGCTTTCTAACTCTGTTACGAGTGCCATCAAATTACACTCGTCAATTAGAGTGAAGAGGAGTGCATGGAAGGTCTAAGAGCTTACCCCACTGATCAGTGTTGTGTGCTTTACTTCTGTCATTATTGCACACCGGGCATTGAGTCAGACACAGACTGTGCAAAACTGATCCCTCTCTCTCTCTTCCTCTGGATTGTACTCTCCATTTTTCTCACTAAATTCTGCAATACCCCTTTAAAAGACGCTCGTTCACAAGCTGTGTCATCTTTTTATTTCAATGTAGGGCAACCGGGAGCTTTGCTGTGCAGGTTTTTTTCCAACTTTTTCAGATAAACGCTGAATACAGGTCATCAGAATACTCCAGAAGATCAGAGGGAGGTGAAAGAGGTTAAGCCTAGAAAGTAGGTGAAGTACAGTAGCAGAGAAAACAAAACTGAAACACCACAGGAAACTACTCAACTCGAACTCAGTGTGGAAATATTCTCTGTGCATCTGATTGTGTTGCATGCAAGAGTATGTGTGTGGATTATCTTTTAGTGTGATGTGGTAAAGCGTTGAGAGGAAGGCAGGATGTGATGCCGCATGTTCATGTATTACATCCTGTGGTGTTGGGGAACCCCACTCTTGTCTTGCACCTATATCTACAAAATGTCCTGTGTGTGTTGTAACTGTGGGAAACAATTATTTGTGGGCAACAGTTCTTAAAAAAAAAAAAAAAGGCACAGCATTTTTCCTGCTAATGTTCTCATGGGCAAAACCTCATTGAACCCTCATGGCTGACGTCCCAGAGCGTAGCATGAACAAAACATCAAAAATGCAAATAAACTTAAATCACCTCTCATCAGCTCTAATGTTTCCTTTGTGTTTGTGACCAACTAATTGTTTAAATTATTTGTGTGGTGTGCTGCTGATCTGACAGAAAGAGTTTCAGCAAACTTTTGTCAACTCAAAGTGAACTCATAGCCTCAGTTTAGTGAGTGACACGAGCTGGGTTGATGGATGGGGGTGTGACATCTGCGCTAGATGCTTTACCGGCATCGCAAGGCGTACCTTTCCTGGAAGAGACAAAATAATGGGGGAAGAGAACAAAGAGTGAGCTGACTCCCTCACACATCCAGATCAGACAACACACCTGTAGCAGGAGATGAGCGAGTCGAGTGGCACGGTCAGGGTAGTAATTCCACCTGCACTATCCCCCCTGTGGGCACATACTAACACCAACAGCCTGCACTAGTGAGAAGAAGCAACAAGTGAGAGATACAGATGTGTAGATATGGCACGACAGAGATTTAATGACAAGCAAAAATGCAGTTCACCAAGTCCTTCATATTGATACTGCACTGTAGGCCAGGGGAGCTACCTCCTCTTGGTTTTCTCAGTTTCACTCCAGAAAGGCGTATGTACAACAGCTGTTTCTCTCTGCTGCTTTCAAGTGTTGTGATTTTCATTTACTTGACTGCTTCAGGGCACCGCACCTCTAGTGTGGCAAACCGCGCGTCTGGCACGGCGAGTCTTAAATAAACAAAAGGCTCCTGTTATACACCATGCAACACATCGTTCACATTTGGAAAGAGGAAGACAGAGGGAGGAGGTGGAGAAAATTCATCTGTCACCTAAGTTTGTGGATTACTGGAACTAACCATTCACTTAAAAGTGGGGTCAGATTTTTTTTTTAGTGTTTCCAGTGTGAGTCAGAACAAAACCTTAAGCTTAGTTTAAGACCATGTAGATCTGCACATCATGATTTGCAGTGGTTACATTTGCAGTATCACACAACAAGTGATTTGTTTCAATAATGTCCCACTCTTAGTGAACTGTGTTGCAGTAATGCGATTTTAAACCTTTCTCGGTAACAATGAGTGTAAGGGATTATTGAAAATGTAACATTACATTGCAGCCAGTAATCCCAGTAGCACTCCATAACATTGTGAGTTTTGTCAGTTGTACTCTTGCTTACCAGGGATTTGATATGCACATTCAGTGAGAGCACTCGAGGATGTACTAACTAGCATGGGGACTAGATGTAAATGGAGGTGGCAAGCCTCCACCAAAACAATGGGAATATACATTTTACGACAACAACAGACAGAAGAAGTAATTAAACTATCTTCTCTTTTGAGTAATGAGAAAAGTTATGTAATTGCTTCTATATGAGAAATGAGTAACTGACATATCGTATTTTCTGGACTATAAGCCGCTACTTTTTTCCGACGCTTTGAACCCTGCTGCTTAAACACCGGTGTGGCTCAGTATCGGCGGCACGAAGCTCGTTAGCTTTTTACAAGCTAGCAAGCTCCGCGCCGCCGATACATTTAGCCTCGTCACATCAGACCTGGTCAGAGTGGACCACATGAAACTGTTGGAATAAATTCAATAGCAGCTTATAGACAGGTGTGCTCAATAGTCCAGAAAATACGGTATATTTTTCAACAAGACTTTCTCAAAAAAAAAAAAACAAGTTTCTAAATCATGTCTCTGTTTTGGACTTGCGTGTGTGAGATAATTATTTGAAGAAGAAGAAGACTGAAATGCAAACAGGTATTTAACTTGGCCACTTCAATCAGCCATGTGATAAAAACCATGCCACACCGTCTTATTTTCTTATTACCTGACATTAGAGTAGCTGTCTTCAGTCTCTAGTTTCACATGACTTGACAGTTTGCAGTATGAAAGGTTGAGTGTTCTTGCATCAGAAATGATACAAACTGATGAGTCACACAAACGCTGTTATCTTAGCATCTTGAAATATGAGAAAAGGCAAGCAGGAGAAAAGATCTGTGGGGGTGTTTTCACACATATATTATTGTAAAATGTGTATATGTGTGGTATCGTGTGCATGTGTCACAATGCTGCTACACAGATGTTTTGCAGTCTGCACCTCTACGTGCAGAGGCATGTCCTAGTCTGGGATTGTTGCCAAGACAGGAAGTCTCTGTGTTAACCCATTGTGTCCGGGAGGCATGAGGGAGGGGAGAGACACGAGCAATAACTCCTTCACAAGGAAGGGTCAGGAGAAATCCATTTCCAGTAGGAATGGGAAGGGTTAAAGTATCTACTGCAGTGACTAGGCTGATGTTTCTTTGCCCTCTGCAGCTGGTGGCATGAACCTGGCCCCACTCTTGTATTCTGGATGACAATCAGGCCTTTGCACATATATAAATATATAGTGGATGTATTTGTCAGGAGATGCTGGACGCCTGTGTTGTTTACTAAAAGTATCACTGACTGCTAGCATAACTCTTTTGAAATACGAAAACATTGCTGTGCACCAGTGTTTTCATTGGCAAAAGTAAACTGGCAAACATTTACACATATGGAGCACAAAGCCTTGTGTGTTTGCTGTCATTAAAGTCCATGTGAAATGGAAAATGTCTTTTTAATTCTTATACATCACATCACTGGTTGTATTATTCACTTACTTAATCTTAACCAGAAAATATTACAAAAATTCTGTTTGTTTATATTTTCATATCAAATTTTGATTACTTTTCTTTCTTTGTAAAAAGCAATTGTATCATTGCGCCTGTTAGTCACTGTGCTGTTAGCTTCACAGTTCAGATTAATATCAGAAAACACTGACAGACAGTAGTAGCAGCTGTAGTGATACCCAGCAGTTTGTTGTAACAGTATTGTTAGTTTATTACTGACGTTATCTAGTAACATAGTGCAGAGGTTATCTAGTAACATCAGCTAGCTAGCTATGTCATTTCTTTGTGTTTCAATGGTCCAATCAAAGTGCTCCAAATATTTTGTCCCGCCTACATATCCTGCATCATAACACGATCATAGGCAGTATGTAGAATAGATGAAGCCTCAGTTTGTGGATGCAATTTGAAGCCAGGAGGTCAGTATTTGAACGTCGCCATGTACGTTACTTGGAGTCAGAAGTGACCACACTTGGATAAGAAGGGAAAGTGAGGAGGCGGGTCCAACCCTTGAACCAGATGACACTAACCAGTCTGTATGAGTTGTGTCAAATTAACCACGCCCCCTTTCTGAAGACTAATATCTACTTAATTGTGATTTTTTTTTTTTCCAGATGGACAATAAAAAGAACTGACATCAGAATTACTTGGGAGTAAAATGTATTGACTGATTATTTTATGATCGAAAATGACCATGTCTGAGTTGAAGCCAATTAGAGACAGAGTTTTTTGAAGCCAGTATCTATTAGTTAGAAGTTAGATACTCTCTTACTACTGTTTCAGGCAGATTTTAATCAATGTAATGTAGAAATGTAATTCACTGATTAAAAAAAAAAAGCCTCCAAACATAATCCAGACATCATTTACATTGGTCAACAAAACATAATTGCAAACACAATTTGGTAATACACGTATAAACATAATTTTGGCACATGGATCTTATTTTGTGTTATTCACCATTAGAGGCTAAATTATATGAAAAATCCCCAATGAAACTTGTGATTGGTTGGTTTATTCTGAGATGCATTTCAAATACTAAAATAAATAAAGAAATGAAAGGGGCAGACAGATGGATGGTCAGCTGAACGACTCCCTGCCTGTGTCAATGTGCATGCCTCTCTGAGTTGACTAATGACCCCACTGATCATTTTTTAGACATATTTAAGCGTTCTGGCCAGATTGGCTGTGGAGAAAATCTGTGGGGCATTTATAGACTCTGGAGTCTCCGTTCGACACACCATGGCAGAATTTCCACCACAATATTTGTCAAAAGTAGAGGAAGCCTGTGGCAATTAACACTATATAATTATTAAACAAAACAAAGAAGCTAAGTCTGAAGATATATACAAATAATAGCGGTGTACTGCTACTTATGCAGCTGTAAGTCTTTTGGCAGGTAGACAAGTGATTTCATTTGCACCTTCACTGCAAGAAAAACATGGCCGGGGAAATGAAAATGTTACACAAAGGCTGTAGATGTGAATTGGACTTTAGACAAGAGAAAGTTCTGATTTACAAGGATATGCATTAAATTTGCAACCAGCCGTGCTACACACCATGGGGACACATTCATCTCACACCTACACCTGCTGCCAGGCAGAAACAGGAAAACAGGAGGGAAAAAAGAGGGAGGACAGGAGCACTGGCCAGAGAAGTTACTGTGGGAGAATGTTAAATTTTTAAAGTCTGTTTAAAACTTCATGAGTTCACACAACTTGTTTATCCATTTCAAACTAGGTCCAATTTTGTTTTGCAATATCCAAAACATGAAACAGTAGCAATGCACTTCCAGCTATACACACAAAACCTAAATCAACTCTTGAATGAAATCAAGTGCAGCAAATCCTACACAGTTTTGTCCCAGTGCTACGTGGCCTCACCAGTGAATGTGTTTCCTTTGAACTGCTAGTTGTGCTTTTATAACAGCCTGGTGCCATTACAAGGACCCCCGGTATGGAAGGGGTTAACACACACTTTTCTCAAGAAGGTCCACTGGAAAAAGAAATAAGTCATAGCCAAAGCTGAATAAACACCTTGTTGGCTTTCAAGAAAACCCACTCCATGTAGCACCGTGTCCTGTCTACGCAGAGAAAAATGTGTCTAATTGAAGAAGACATGATGTTTGTCCTCACGATTTGGTCCCGTGCCAACCGTTGAGCATCAGGGGGCACGTTCCTCCAGGCCATGGAGGCTCTAAGATTACCTCCCTCTGCTAGCTTACATCTTCACTAGCTTCGCAGCCCTCCCCGTACCTCCCCCTCTTTTCTTTCTCTCTACATGAGGCCAATTTGTTGTGGCAGGCGTGCATCTCAAGGTCCAGATCTTGTTACACAAATTTAGGATTTGCTGGAAGATTTTGGCCATGGTCCAGACCAGATAAACGAGGCAGTGTGTATCTCTAAGGAGTGCCAGGCAGAGAAGACATGATATGGGCTGTTATGTTTGATGAGATTTAATAGGGTGGCCTTGTGTGGTATACAAACAGCATAATCTGTAGGCTATAATGTTACAAATCACTTACTAAGTGCCATCTGAAAAACATTTTCCCACTGTGTTCCACTCCATGGGTTAAATAACCCCCAAAAAAGGGCTGATAATTGCACACATAAATACACATAATCTCCAAATCATGAAAATGATCAATCTAAACTAATAGCTACTCATGCTGTCATTTCAGCTGCTCTTCATTTCTGCTCTTTTCATGACGGTCCCTTGCTGCTCTTTTGCAGCACAGTCAAGCTTGTCTGACAGCGACCACAGAACCAGGATTAGCTAAGAGAATACTCATCCTTTCCTGGATCAAATCCTGTTGCAATCTCTGACACAGGAAGCAGTGGCCATAGGTTTTGTGCTCAAGAGGAAGAGGAGCTGCTCTGGTTTACACAGCGCTGTTTTTATCTCCCCTATTGTTGTTTTAGGGATCGGTTGGTTGATGAGGGTGAGCTGGGGTTGAAGTGTTGAACAGGGATGTCCGGCAGTGATAACCATCTCCAGGCAGTATATTGGGGGTTTGATGATGGTACTGAGGCCATTATAGATGAGATAATGTGTCTTTCGTGGTTCAGTAACACATTGTTAAAACAAATATCACACTACATTACTGTGACACTCTAAATTGGGGGTATAATGTATATTAGACAAAAGAGTAATTTAAGTTTTATTTTTATAAATTTGCTATTTATCTTCCTGAAAAATACTAGGAGTAAAGCAATTTTGTTTTAACATAGAATTTTTTATTTATTATCAAATTATGCCAAAGCAGAAAAAAATTTTTTTAAGGAAACTGAAGCATCCTTGTGAATATTGAGACAACACAGTTTATCTAATTGTCTCTCTTTGCTAGATGAGTATAGATAACCTTTTTGAAATATGATCTCCTCCATGTTGCTGGACTAATGCCAAGAGTGTGTTTTATTGTCAGTGCTTGATCATGGAGTCCTGGATATTGTGCTCCCAGACTGGAAGTATCCGGACCGTTACACAATTTCTCGATCTTCAGGGTTTGTGCTTCAGTGCATTCAATTTGAAATAAAGTACTTGATAGCATCTCAAAGTGCCAAGGTTAAGTTTGACTAAGTTTCAGTTTGGAGATATTGCTCCTTAAAAACGTCGTTCTCCAACCGTAAAGGTTTAAAAGTAATTTGGCAGAGACACAAGAAGTCACACAAAAATGTTACATTTAATATTTTGTGGTAAATCCGTTGAAATCATTTACTGCCTGAAGTCTTCAATCAATAGACATCACCAGATGCTTTTTATCTGCTCCCCCAAACCTTCACTGCTACTACTTACAGCCCTTGTCATCTGGCCTGGTCTTCAGCAGGTCAGATGCAGATCCAGAAGTGATTCAGTCAGAGAGATTCATCCTCTTCACCTTGAAAAGCTCTTTGGTTGTTTTATCTATATGGTCGATATTGTCGACCTGCTGAGTGATACAAATGTTGTTCACTGAGATTTGATGCATTTGGTTGAACCTGAGCACAAACAATGCTCATGTGTACTTCTACCTTTATCTAGTTTCCTGTCTCAGCGGTGAAATCATTGAGTTTTTGACCCAAGCAATCCAGGCACAATGTTCGAGAAGGACGTATCCTGCACAGTCTATGTTATATTGATGTAAACCTTCTTAAATTAAACCTGAGACTCGACACTTTAACGCAGCGATCGATGTTTTATTTCAAACTGCCAAAGCACCGAGTCCAAAGAACAAAAAATGTGCATCTGTCCAAAAGTTTATGGCGTGTACTATATATCTTACACCACAGACCTCGGTGTCATGGAGAAGTCCAGCAGCTACGACGGACTCCATTCCTCTCCTACAGAGCAGTGGGCAGCAGGGCTGAGAACAGAGGGCAGAGAAAGCCCTTTAGAAAGTAAACAGACACAGAATTGAAGAAACAAGGAAGAAGGAGGCATCTCAAACACGTGGGCATTATGGGAATGTCAGATTGGATGGACAAGGGCTATCTGTGATGGGTGGAAAGTATGGAATTGCCTCTCCTTGTTTGGAAAAGATTACAAAATTATGACCCAAATCATTTTCCCACAGACCTTAGGTAAAGCATTGTGAGCCCATTTCACTGACAAACCTTTCAGTGTACAGGGGCAGAGTGGGAAGACATGTTGATAAACTGGGCGTCCATTGTGAATGAACTTGCTGTCTGAATACTAATCAGTTCATAGCCACAGAAACACTTTTTCTTTCACTTGTTGGGCTTCTTCAAGCCGTATCAAATTCTTTTCTTGTGGATGCAGCCTTCAGCCTGACATAACCAGTCGTGCAGCGTCATGTAAGCTGTGTTTGAAACAGCTTACAAGGCTGCACTCGGACACACAGTAACAGAATCATGAAAGTCTGCTGAAAACGTGACATAGTACTGCCATTAACAGCATTATCATGCAGGACTATAGTTATAATGCTGTTACACCGGCTGACAAGCACAGGATTTAAAGAGAGCTGTATTTCTTTGCCAGACTCTTAAACATCTCATTTTCCATTAACATGAGACCTAGAGCAGCATGTGTCACAGAAGGACATAAATCTCCTGTTTCCCTTCCCCCTCCCTGGCCCTGTACAGTGTGGAGGAAGAGAATACAATTCAGCCGGAGCAGCTCTCTGCTTAACCCTATCGTGTGCTACTGACAAAGAAAGCTGCTACAACTTCCAGCCCTTATCTGCGTACACACAACTTGGTCAAAAACACTTTGCATTTAGCTCTTCTTACAATCACACAATCAAAATTAAAATCCTGTCCAGTCCCCAAATCTCAGAAAAGAAGACCCTGATATACCCCAGTGCTCCATCTCCAACCCAGGCAAAGCAGTCATTAGCTGCTGCTCCCTTGCGAAGGGCCTTCACAAAATCAGTGATGGATGACTCCTCACAGTCATCTCTCCTGTGGCAGAGGAGCGCATGCTGCTCCACCAAAGACCCTGCTGCCTGCTGTCTAATCTGCTCCAGAGATGACACACAATCAGCCAGAAAAGAGCCCATTTAATGCACTATCCTGTGCTCTTAAAGGGGTATCGGAGACTGGCAAATGGTCATCCTGGGCCTTTATAATGGGTGTCTGGTTGTGAGCTCTCATGGGGACGCCGAGCACACTAAAGAGCAGGAGAACGAGATTCTTGGGGGTCTGTTTAAGTTCTGCTCAAATACCGACTTCCATGTTTCCAATTTTAAACAGATCTAAAAAGATCCTCTGGGTATAAGATGAAGATCATAGAGTGATAAAGAAACAGATTGAGATCACTGTGATATCCTGTATCCCACTATCCATGCTCTCCTCCCACTCCACCCCCCCCACACAGACATACACATGTTTCAGTTCAACTTTCAGGGCTTTATAAGTTGTGTGCAGAAGGTCATCTTTTGGCTGTGTGTCCAGAAAACATAATCACAAGCTAAAGTTTCACCAGGGCCTGCTCCACACCAATTGTGGTAAACACCTCTTTACATAATACATCAAACTTTGAAACTCAATGTATTGAGTTAATACCACATTTGCTTGTTGCTTTATTTAAAATAATATTTCTTGACTGCTCATTTTGTAAATCTGTCATCACCCACTGCTTTTGTAAAGTAATAATAACAAAATAATTTCACAACAGTAAGTACAAACATCAGAAACAATGTACAATAATATATACATATACCGTATTTTCTGGACTATAAACTGCTACTTTTTTCTGACGCTTTGAACTTAAACACCGGTGTTTCTCATGTATCGGCGGCACGAAGCTCGTTAGCTTTTTACAAGCTAGCAAGCTCCGCGCCGCCGATACATTTAGCGTCGTCACATCAGACCCGGTCAGAGTGGACCACATGAAACTGTTTGACTGGATAAATTCAATAGCGGCTTAAAGACAGGTGCGCTCAATAGTCCGGAAAATACGCTATTACATTATCAGTTGACCGTTACCCCTGACAACACCACTATGAA
>OOFC01048434.1:0-15132 GCA_900323345.1 Pseudochromis fuscus
TATGATGTAAAGTGCCGTGGTGTAATTACCTCCGCCAAGGAGGTTATGTTTTTGCCGGGGTTTGTTTGTCTGTTGGTTTCCAAAATAACTCTAAAAGTTACAGACGGATTTTGATGACATTTTCAGGGATTGTCCAGATGGGGATAAGGAACAAATGAGTAGATTTTGGAAGTGATCTGGATCACCGTCTGGATCCAGGAATTTTTTGAAGGATTCTTTAACATTGGGAGATAGGACCATATGCGACATTTATGCACATGACTCCACCAAAAATGGTCAAGACACTTAGAAAAAAATACAGGACAAGTTTCTAACATGGTCTACAATATATCAAAGACTGATCCAGATAAAGGAATAATTTCAGATAATATGATCCAGAATATGAAAAAATCCATCTTTGAAACTTGCATCATAAAAAAAAACAAATGAAGCTAGAAACATGCAACAGACATCTTTAAACAGCCACGACGCTGTGGAGCTAATATTGATATAAATAAACACAAGACTAATACTAGTAATATCTTTGGTGGAAGTCACAATATGGAAGGAAATGTTGGGCTTGGTGGAGGTCTGCGCTCTCCGAGTGCTTTTCTAGTTTCACTAATATTTTAGTCAGACCAATCCCCCAAATTAAGTTGGCTCAACACAAGTACATCTAGTTGTATCCAACCTTAGCAAATAAGTTCAACAAACCCTTAGATCAAAATTGATCGGTAAAAAGAAGTTCTTAATAATTTGTTATAGTTTACTAGATTTCCTTGTTGATGTGTAAAGGTTTCACATTTACATTTTTCGCAGTCTTTCCAAAAATAACTCACACTTCTGCTTGTTATTTTACATGTGCGCTTTGTCATTTAACATAACATGTAAGTTACTTTGTTACAGTTTAAAAAGTTACTTATATAGTTGACTTCTTGGTTGTTGTAATCCATTCTCTTCTTCATACTTGCTATTTATTATTTGTTGATGGTTAATAACAGATATTTGATCACTTTGAATAGACTTTCAAAATCCTAAACCTCTGTTTTAACTCAGTGCTTTAGCAAAAGAGGCAGCGGTGACTCCAATCCTCTTTCTAATTACACTGGATACATTTCTGTCCTTCCTTCCCATAGGTCCTGTCAGTCCTGTTCTCTCTCACACACTTAGAAACACACACTGAAACACACTCGTCCCAGCTATAGCTCTCCTCTACCCCCCCCACCCTCTCTCTTTTGTGCATATGGAAACTCTAAGAATAGCCATGTCACCTGATGGGCCTGATAATGCTGTATTGATGCCAGTCCTACGCTGCCCTATGTGAGAGTCTATGCTGCAAAATGAGCGAGTGAGTGACTGCTCAAGTGCCTGCGCATCTGTGTGTGTGTGTGTTTCCCACCAGGAAGCAGGGGATCAGTGGGCTGTTGACATCCACAGTCCTGTTCTGCAGGAGCTTAAGTCACCCAGGGGGACAGTGTGTTGCTGATTAGTGCAGCTAGACGCAAGGGGGACAGGGGAGACACAACTGTGCTTCTCTCTCCCTCGGTGCCTCTCACTTTAACCCTCCTCCATCTCTATACCCCCGCTCGCTCCCTACCTGACTTTCTACTCATTTCCATCTTTCCCCGACTTTCTCTGTTTAGTCATGCCTCACTATCCGACAGCTTTCCACTCCTCTTTCTTTCTGCCTGAGTCACTCGTCAATATCTTTGTGTACACTTAACCTTTCCACGTTTTTTCCCTGTGCCTCTCGCCTCCCTGCGCTGATCACACACTGGATCTTCTGTGATGACACATGTGGTTTATTCAGTGGAAAACGCTGTGTACTCTGCCTGCATGCTATTCTATCAAAGAGAAAAGAAAAAAGGGGAGGATGGAGAAACAGAGGGAGAATGAGACGGTTTTTTGCATTCTTTGTTCTGATAATCCAGCCCAAAATTTTCAAAAAACGCTATTTGAGTCAGAGTTAATCTTAAGCTTTCCTGGAAGGCAGAGACTCAGACCTGGGCTAATATAATAATTCCTGTGCCTGCTCTTTCTCACAGGAAGAAACATTATCTCGTTTTAGTGTAGCAATTACAGGGTAAGTGGAGTTTTGCTTCAAAATAACACATCCGCTGTTGCTTGTGATGAATGTGAAGGTGAAAAAGTAATAAAATTAACAACAAACAGCCTCGTCTGGATGGGATAACATGACTACGGCGACCCTGGTTTCTCCTGATGTGGCTGAGGAGGTGTGCTGCCCTTCATAAAACTCCCTGAAACTTTATTATAGTGTTGCAACTGTGACTGAGACTCATGTTGATGTGCTTTCTTAAATGACCTGCATTTCCATTTGTGTTTACACCGATGTCCATTTTTGCAGTGCATATCTGTGTCCTCAGTGGCATTTCATGGATACATTGATAAATATTGCCTTTGAAAAATGTATCCAGATCTGTCATTATCAGGGGGTCACAGTCACATCCAGAAAGGCTCTGCCACAGCTGGGGATTGTGGAAACTGGCAGCCAGGACTGAAGTAAGCCTGCTGTTGTCCGGCGAAGGCTGCAGCAGCTGTGCCATGCATGACTGTGTGAATGTGACACCAAAAATTCAGAAAAAAAATGTTGTTTTCAGGACTGAAACAATTAAATAAGTGGGTCATCATTGGAAAAATATTGTTCATAATCAATCATTTAGCTCTTTTTGTGATATAATTAAACTGTGTCACATGATGTAGCCACTAAATTGGTATTTAAGTGTTACATCCAGCAGCTCTTGAAGGGGTAAAGGAGGTAACATACACCTGGTGTTAAGGGAAGTACAGAGGTCAGTCAGTAATTTTCTGTACCTGCTTGTCCACATTTGGGTCACAGGGGTCTGCTGGAGCCTATCCCAGCTGTCATCGGGCAAGAGGTGGGGTACACTCTGGACAGGTTGCCAGCCTATCACAGGGCTAACACACAGACAAACAACCCTCTCACTCACACCTATGGTCAATTTAGTTTGATCAATTCACCTAACAAGCATGTCTTTGGACTGTGGGAGGAAGCCGGAGAAAACCCACCATGCACAGGGAGGACATGCAGGAAGTACAGAAGTGCTTAATAAAATAGTAGCAGGACAAAAAGTTACAAAGGTTTTCTACAAACTTAAGTAAAATAATACAAAAAG
This sequence comes from Pseudochromis fuscus, assembly GCA_900323345.1. Classification (NCBI taxonomy): domain Eukaryota; kingdom Metazoa; phylum Chordata; class Actinopteri; family Pseudochromidae; genus Pseudochromis; species Pseudochromis fuscus. The sequence goes on from OOFC01048434.1 coordinate 3,135, forward strand.
GTCAAAGCTATTTTAAAACAGATAACACAAAATCTGAGTTGTTTTACAGCTGATAACAACAACACAAATCTAGGCTTTCTTTGACGGGCAGCTAAAGCCAAGCACAGACAGGGTTAGGCGGCAGTGGGGTTACCAACTCCCTGAAAAATAAACAACGGACACCGAGTTGGCACGACTGGCCAACCTGATTGCCTTTACCCCTCCTGGTGTGGTGAAATAATTTTGCGTAATTTTTAAATACGGGACGATCCCACGTAACTTCATTTTGAAATACGGGACGGTTGGCAACCCTGGGCGGCAGTGCACCATAAGTCCAACTGCCATGGTTGAAGCCCCAGCCACCACAAATCGCCACTCCAGATTCGTCCATGGTGGTGGCGGCCAGGCGCACCAATCCTCTCGCTCCTTCTGGCAGCCTGCAGCAAAGGATGCATACACGCTCACCCACAACCTATAACCAACTACAGCTGGGGCCATAACATTAAGATAAAAAATCCTCCTTTATAATGAAAAATACTGTGAAATTCCTACAGGACTTGGAAGACTGCTGCTTGTTTCCTGACTGCACATCCTTCACTGCAGAAGTAACTCACCGGAGAAGAAGTTGGAAAGCTTGTTAGCGCGCTCTAAAAACACACGATTGAAAATAAGTCGAAGACGCAACTGCTTCTGTTTTTAGAAAACACCACTGTAGTTAAAAGTCCACTTACTCCTGCCGCGGCAGAGAGCAGTACAGCAGCCGTCACTTGTGTTTTAGCCTGCAGTAGAAACTTGTCATATGTGTTATTCCTCCAGATTCCAAGTGAAGTGAGTGTTGTCTAATTATGACATAGTGCAGTTAGTGTGTGTCACTCTCCCTAATGATAAGTGACTGGACACAGAGGATAGGCCTTGTCGTACACCCTGCATGTTTTATTCATGTTGACTGTACAAGGAAACTGCATTGGGGCAGACAAGCCTGGTTCTGGCTTGATCCGAGGAGAGGAGCTTCATTTTGGGGGAAGGTTGGGATGGGAGTCAGTCCGGGCTCCTTAGCAGTTAATAATGCAGCATTTGTTGTTTTTTAAATAGGCAAAAAATTCACACTCATTTGTTGTTTGTTTTGCATAATTTAACCAAGTTACTGTGGCAGATACAGATGTTGGTTGACCTGCAGTATTGAGCTGTTTAAAGAAAATCTGTCTCTTTTGGAAGCTTCAAAATAAAAGTATGTAGACAGTTTAGTTGTTGCTACGATTCTGGGGCTTTTTTCTGTGTGCAATTGTGCAAAACCACAATAGACCATCATTGCATGGTGCGTAATAGTTACAACAGTTAACAGCATTGGTTTCACTGTCTCTCCTCAGATCACTGTCTCTTCTATGAACCCTGTTTTGTGTTTACTATAATGCATCTGTCCTCCTCTCCACCCTGTTGACACATCCATCTCCGCACCTCTGTCTTTTTAACAATCAGTTACTCATGTCTCTTTTTTACTCCTCTTAACCCCCCCTCCTCCTCACACACCTCTGCCTTTTTTATGTATCAGGTAAATGTCAGGTATACTAGATTGCTACTTTTCTGCAGGGTTAACTGATTAGCCCTCAGACCTGTGTAAAACCCTGGCATTTCCTCACACTTGCATCTCAATTATCCTCAATAGAGACCTTTTTCAAAAAAAGTTATACAAGTTAACATCCCATATTGCAGCATTTGTAAGTGATAAATTCACAGATGACTATCAGGTGCCATTTTCCCACCCTGTGAGTAAGCGCTCATCATGTTCCTGGAGGTGAGAAGCCTTCCCAGGGTTACAGACACAACAGTTGCAATCACCTCCCCTAAATACCTCATTCACTGACAGAAAGCGGCGCCCCTGGATGTCTCCGACAGACTGCGACTCCACAGCGGATGATTCACCGGCGCTGTATCACCACTGGCCAGGTTCACTGTGCGTTCAGGAAGGGTTTGTCTATCATGCAAAAGCAGTAAATTAACCATTAACCTGTTTTGCCGTCATCATGGCCAACGTAGAACAGATGGTGTTGTCAGAAGATCTTGTAGCAGCGATATATTTTTAATGTGATGTAAGTGCTGAGGCTGAGGGGGAGGTAAAGAAACGCTGGAGAGGCCACTTGTTAGGCAGGTATCCTCATGCTGCTGGAAGATCTTCAGCTGACATCAGTCCAGTTCAGACACACTGTGACCTTTGTTGAAGAAAAACACAGCATTGAAATAGCTTTTAATTCCAAAAAGTTAACACAAAGTTTACTCAGGAGTTTTTTTTTCCCAAGAGCTTTTAACCTCATCACATGGTTTTCATCAGCCAAGAGATTTGGATGCCCAGTTGTCATGGAGATAGATGGAGCTCTGTAGCAGTGTCACTCGAAACACTTTTTCTTTTCTGTCTAGATGTCAAAAATAGAAGTTTGACAAAACAGTCCCAACTCAAGGTCCCCTTGCTTTCAATTGCAATTTCAGCCTGACAGAGCATTCTTGGAGTCAAGTGTTATATCACTTCATGAAGCTGTTTATTTTGTTACTTTGTAATGTGATGATTTTTATATATATGTAGTGTGTTGAAAATTTTTTTAAATATTAACGAAGCACATTTCTACATGCAAAACAGTTTTAATCTAGACCAGGGGTGTCCAATCCTGGTCCTCGAGGGCCGCTATCCTGCATGTTTTAGATGTTTCCCTCTTCCAACACACCTGATTCAAATGACCAGCTCGTCATCAAGCTCTGCAGAAGCCTGGTAATGATCCTGATCATTTGAATCAGGTGTATTGGAAGAGTGACACATCTAAAACGTGCAGGATAGTGGCCCTCGAGGACCAAGATTGCCCACCCCTGATCTAGACCAAATAACTCAACAGATAAACACTGAAATATTCATAAAATGCAACATTTTAGTCTAAACTGGTCCTCACTCAGGTCCAAAGGAGGATGATTTGTAAAATTCTTCCCACTTTTTGTTACACAAGAAGTAGTTTTATAAGCTGAAAGATCTATTCTGGCATCTGTTATTTGTGTTCCTTAAAAATACAATGTGTCTTACATGTGTATCAAATGAACTACTAGTGCCACTAAAGACTAACCCCTATGGGACCAAATATGATCCTTGTTGTTGAATCCATGGTGACACATGTGATACAAGAGTTTTAATTGTTTGGGCAAATGCTCCATATGCAGCATTATTCTACCTCATGAGGTCCTTAAGTTACATCTATAAAACTTCCTCCTGCAGTCATGTGTGAATTTCTCCACATATTTGTAACATTATGTAACACTACAGATCTTTAGAAATGTGTTCATTGTTTTCCATTTGGTTTTGTTTATATTTCTCCTTCTTATGGGTTAATGTTGTACTTGGGATTCTTTTTTAACAAAGCAAAACCCCATTTAATGAAGTTTCTGTGCAGTTTTTAAGTTAAGAAGGAACTTTTTCTTGTGAATGAATGAACATTAATCTGTTGTTGATATGTGAGATATTCAGCAACTATTGTATATTTTTAAAGTTTAAAGTTATATGACTTGGAGAACATGCTGTTGCTAGGAAATTCCCATAGTTTTCTAGGTTTTTCTTTAGTCCATCGACATGAACATTGTTTGACCAGAGTGACAACCATATCAAACTGGTTAAAATATTAGAAACCAGCAGGTATAATTTAGCTGGACTTCACATGTACACAGTAGAGGAACATCAGCTGTGTGCAAATGTGAGGGATGACATTGCATTTCACAGGAAGGGGGGGGATGCCTCTTTGTTTACAAAAAAACCCCCCAGAAGCTTAAGGTGGTTGACCTGCAGTGTGTGTGTGTGTGTGTGTGTGTAAGTCTGCATACACTTACACGTGCAGCGCTACAGAAGCACGTCGTCGAGCATTTAAGAATCACTTGACATATTCATGCCCATCTGTTGTTTAGAGTCAACACAAGGCGGTGCTCCAGAGAGACAGGAGGAGGTGTCAGACCACATCGGGTTTGTAATACACTGAAGGTCCAGACAAAGTCATCTCTACTTATTGGGGCTTTTAGGGCTCCTCGTCCTATTTTTTTGTTTGCATGTGGATGTCAGCGAGCAGACGGAAACTTTCCAAATAGTCTATAAATAGTTTCTGGAGAAGATGAAGTTGTGCTGGGATTTTTACCAACCCTCTAATAACCCTGAATCCTAATCCTGAAATTCTTAAAGTGAGGCCAAAACCTTGATGCACAGCACAAATTTAGTAAGTGCACCACCAAGCTCGGCCTATTGCAGCAGTGGACTTTGTGGAGACCATGTCATCCACATATATTTCACATTTCCTGTGAAATAGAAAAGATAAATTACCGTATTTTCCGGACTATTGAGCGCACTTGTCTATAAGCTGCTATTGAACTTATTCGAACAGTTTCATGTGGTTCACTCTGACCGGGTCTGATGTGACGAGGCTAAATGTATCGGCGGCACGGAGCTTGCTAGCTTGTAAAAAGCTAACGAGCTTTGTGCTGCTGATACATGAGCCACACCTGTGTTTAAGCCGCAGGGTTCAAAGCGTCGGAAAAAAGTAGTAGCTTACAGTCCGGAAAATACGGTATGTAGCAGATTAGTTATGATATGTTCAGGATGAAATTTGAAGCCTTTTTATAATTTTTTCAAGAAGATTAATTTTTTTTGTCTGCCTCAAAATCACTCTGTATCAGCTCTACTAAGAATAGGCTCTTTTCCAGTGCCTGTAGCTTTAATGCTTGCTCTCCACTGATTGGCTCTCCACTGGTCACTGTAACCAGGCAACCAGCGTAACACGAGGAATCAAAAATGTAATGAATCCAAGCATCCATTTGTTACTGTGATGCAGATGTGGAACGAAATGTCCACACAAAATGTGTTTCGGGTGGTTGTAGCTCAGGTCATCGTAAGGTTATGGGTTTGATCCCCAGCTCCTCCTGTCCATGTGTTGAAGTGTCCTTGAGTAAGACACTGAACTCTAAGTTGCTCCCAGTGGTGGCTAGTGCCTTGCATGGCAGCTCTGTAGCCATTGGTGTGTGAATGAGATGAATTGTAAAGCAATTTGCTAACTAAGGTCATAAAAGCGCTAATGTACTCCATTAATCACACATTTTTACGACCCAAAACCGAACACTTGTAAGTTTTTCGTGCACCCAAACTTCTCACGCAATAGAGAAATCCAACATGGCGGATCTGAACTTGTCTTCTGACCTCTGCACCTCAGCAGGAGTTGGCTTATGCAGCGTCTGTACTGCTACGTAACAGTAGATCAAGCAGCTCACGCAACAATGAGGTGGTTTTAAAATCTTGTTGTCAGTGCGATGGAGGGAGCCAAACACCAAACAATACATATAAAAGCTTTTAAAAATGTATTTTCAATTATATGTCCCCTTTAAGTTGTGTTATGCATTCATCTTGCATTTCCTCTCCTTCACAATTTGCGTCTCCTTTCTTCTGTCTTTAATGCAAATTTTCATCAAAAAGCAGAAATGCAGAATATCGAGTTGCAAAAATATTTTCACGCTTGGCTGAGGAGGAAGTGTTGGAGTATTACGACAAGAAATGCAATACAAACTAATAAAAAATTCACTAAAGACTTAGTCAATAAATCATTAGACTTAAACTTTCAGTGAAGCATCTGCTCCGCCGAAGAGATGGAAAACAGCCGTAGATAAAAACATCAAATGGTGACGCGAAAGGTCAAACGCCAGTCAAACCTCAAAAGGGTTTTTAATTACGTCATCTTGTTGCGCCCTCCGATTCTGCAAGTGAACAATTAGCACCACCAGCTGTTTATCTTGACGAACCAAACCACCTCCTAAAATTTACATAACATTTGTGGGAGAAAACTGGCAGTAATTCACATTTTCTATTCACAGATGAAAGAGTTTCCCTTCCTTTTGATTTTTCCTTTTCATGCTCGTGGTTTACACACATTTCACTGAGTATAATGCGAGTACGTTGTGAATGATAGCTGTGCCAATTTGGAGTGTGTGAACGAGAGATGAGGTTTGTTCACATTAGGGTAGAGTATCACTGAGTGGCATTTGTGTGCACAACGACAAGACCCACTTACAGTATAATAGGAGATGAAGCAAAGCAGGTTGTCCTGGATAGTATGGTCAAAATATGGGTCAAGACCAGATCCTTTACAGCTCCCTGCTTCACTTCAACCCTCCTGGCTATTGTACTTTGCCTCTGATTTAAGTGCATGTGATACACACACACACATCTACACACTTGTGAACCTGCATTGCTTGTGTTTCCACTAGTCTTAAATTTTGTGCATGTACATGGTTGTACAATATTGTGCTCTATGTCCTTATGTGTTAAGTTCTAATATATACACCAAGACAGTGCTGGGGTCATTTTTGTGAAACACCTTATGTGATGTTTCTTTCATATCTGTATCACTGATGCCACAGTTTATTTCATCACCCCCTGTGATGAGTCCTTATGGGTGTCACAGCTCAATCAGCCCCTGTGGTTGTAGTCAGAGTGACTGTGGCTACAGCTGGATGAACTACTGAACCATTCAATCAGCACCATAGTCGCTCTGGCCAATCAGACAGCTGGATACAAGTTGGGTGACACATCTAAGTGTGTTTTCAGGAGGGCTTGTGGTTGAGGATGGAGGATGGAGGAGATCTAGGTCAGGGGTTAATGGAGGCATTATCAGGGAGAGGCCTTCAAGGTGTGGCGGATAAACACAGCAAAAATAAAATACCGGCATTAAATCAAATGTTTCTCCTTTGCAAAGAAGCTCTCCAAAGACGTTTGTTTTTTTACTCGTTTTTGCTAGTTTGCTTATTTTTTGGGTATCTGGTAAATACCAAGACAAGCATATTGACGTTTCAAGAGGCACAGGCGAAGGTTAAATCGGAGAGATTCTGGTTGTTTTCAAAATAAAAGTCTTTCAGATTCTAATAATCAATACAACAAAAACTCTATAAATGATTTATTCTTTAACAAATGCCTCACGGACCTGTACCGGGACCTGTACCAGGGTTGGGGACCACTGATGTTGGGTGATTGTAGAGTGTTTTCATCCAAAGCAATCCTTCGTTTGCCTCCATGACAAGATCACCTCTAAGTGCTAATTGTTAAAGTATACATGTTATAACACTGACACATCTAAAAGTAAAGACACTTTCAGTTTTTTGTGACTCCCCTTCAGCCCTCAGTGTAATGGGTATGAACTGGCTCCACTATCTGAAGTCTGTCTGCTCTAATCTACATCCTTCTCTTGTTTAATATTTAAGTTTTTGAGTTCGTATCTCATATATTTCTTGCTCCAATTGAAGACTTTTACTTTGTTATTTATGCCATGTGTGAAGGTTGTCAGGAGGGGCTTAAATGCCTTCCAGTGAATTATTTATACCTTTTTTTTTTGTTTAAGAGTTTGGGTCTGTGGCTTTGTCATGTTGTATCTTCATCATTCTTTCAGAGTTGATTCATTTTGCAGATACGTGCAGATGCTAATGCTAATAGCTAATAGAAAAGATAGTTACAATATACTTGGATGTTATTGTCAGATCCAGGCTCGGACCATTAACATAAAAAAGAGACTTTAACAATGATGAAATGAAACAAGATTGAAAAGTATTTTATTGTTGAAACACATACAGTAATCAATCAAAAACAAATTCACCATCAATTTCCAGTTTTCAGAAGAATCAAATCTAAATTTGATAAATGGGAAAAGGATTCAACCACAAAGTTTTCTACAAACATCCTTCAGGTGCAACAACTAGTAATGTCTGCTGAGGTAAATTAGGCCAATTTCAAGTAAATTAGCTACATATTGGTTTCATATTTTACTGGACCCACAAACTTAACCAACCGTAAAGCCTCAGATTGACAAAAGATGGACAAAGGAAATATTTGACTGACTCAGCTGATCCTAAAATTTGGTTCACAACCATTCGAACTGTGTTTCTGCCTCATGGTCCATCTGAAAACAAAATTATCCATAAATAATGCAACAAAAACCAACATACCCTTCTTACTGCAACAGAAACACACAGAATAAACTGTAATGATAAAGACAAAAAGACTCTCAGGTCAATGACTCATAAGCTTGAGTCACTTAAAGTTCAGACTTATTTCACAACATGACAACTGAAACAGGCAGATATATGAAAACATGGCTACAAAACGAGAGGCGACTGTGCCGACAGTTTTGAAGAAATGTCTCCTCACACAACTTAATTCACTTAAAGGCATCAGTGATTTACAGCTGTTCAGATGAGGAAAAAATACAAATTATATTAAGGTTTTTGCTCAGGACATTTCATCTCTTATTACAGTACCACTGAAAATAGGAAAAATGTCAAATATTGTCTATAACAATATTGTGAATGTATGTGAATATGATCATGCCAACATTTGACTCTAAGATAATGTTCCTTAGTCAGGCCTCTCTTGGTTGGTGTTTTATATAAATGTAAAACTTTGGTCTACTGTAAAAAATACTTTTAATATGACTGACACAGCGTGAATAATTCTCTACTCTAATAACTTGAATTATTAAATCAGATGCTTCAGTGCACAGCCAGTCCTCTTTGGTTCACCACAATGTCCCAAGACTGAGAGTCAAAAACATTATACTGTCATAGCCATGGATACACTCTGTATTTTTTTTTTAGTGGAATGTAACTAAGTACAATTATTGAACTGCTATAAGAGAAAATGACTGATTACAGATTGATCCATCAGTAAGAAGTAAAGCTGGAATTGTCTACTGGAGTAATCACAGTATATAGGCAGGAAGATGCTTTGATAGACAGAGACATCGATTGAAAGAGATACAGAGATCCTTCCTGTTTAAAAGACAGATACTGGAGATGGATACAGATAAAGGCACAGAAACCGAGAGCACCCTCAGAGAGTAGATCATGAGTAGGAGGCATGCAGGCCTCTTGGGAGCTTGCCTGTAGGTTAAGTGAGGCTCTTGGAGAAGCTGAAGAGCCTCTTTATTCATTTAATTACAGGCTGGCACAAAGTCTTTGATTGAACACTTTCTTATTGAATTCAAGACGGCTGTAACAACTCCCCATGTATCTGCAACCACAGTGTAGTACATTACATGCTGAATTAACATACCACACAGGATGTGCCACACACCTAGATTACACAATGAGCATTGTGAGGTGCTGATGTGTTTGGCAAGGAAAATTCTCTTCCTTTATTCCAGGCTCCACATGTGTTGATGAGACGTTTTGTCAGTGGACCTGCTCTCGTGTGGAGGACATATGGTGTTATATAGGATTCTCATAGATCACAAGAGCAGTCTTGGCTAAGTGCCTCATCGCAGCTCCACTTCCCTTCTACATAAATGCATACGCTCACGGTTGTTCGGGGTTTTTACATATTATATTAAGGAGAAAAGCTACACTCAAACAAATCTATACTCTCGTAGCACTTATCGTGTAGCTGTTTACATTGTAAGAAATGAATAAAAAGGTATTTAATCGCTAACAGTTCTGGGAAAGTTACATTCAAAATGTTACTTCCCTTTGAAAGTAATAAGTTACATTACAATATTACTACTGTGCGTTACGCTACTTTTGCGTTACTTTCACCAAGATAATTAGAATGTTTTCAAAATATTACTCCGCCTATGTTATTGTCCGAGTCTGTGGTTTCCATGGCAACAAAGACAGATGTTCGTGCAGATACCGGAAAGCTGTTGTCTTTATTTCAATAAAACTGTTTATATAAGATTGTTGCTGATCAGTTGGTTCGCCACATCACCTGTTAGCTTAAAAATGACGGAGGTATCAGCAGAACTATAACTATCTGTCCGTGAAGAAAGTTTTTTTTCAGTGGATATTCTAGTTACAACATGTTTGAGCTAGCAAAGCAGTTTTGTTTTGCTATGTGCGGTATTTATTCAGTTTGGGGAAATCACTTTAGTGATGCCTTCAATCATTCCCATGTCTGTAAAAATGCTTAAAATGAATGTTAAAGCCGATAATGTAATAATAGCCAATAACGTAATAACAGCCGATAACGTAATAAATTTACCCTTTTTGAAATGTAATAGGCCAATAACATAATAAAAGCCCTGAACCGATAACGTGATAACTTTTGGCAACTAACGTAATATTTCATTACATTACTGGCTCAGTTATTACATTTGCAAAGTTGTTTTTCTTTTACCAGGCCAATAACATAGTAAGCAGCCAATAATGTAATAAATTACTACGTTACTAGCCAAAAGTTATTACGTTTTCAGTTCAGGACTTTTATTACTTTATTGGCCTATTACATTTCAAAAAGGGCAAATTCATTGCGTTATTGCCTGTTATTACATTATTAGCTTCAACAAATGAACTTTACCTAATGGTGTTAAAATGCCTTGTAACCAGCGTTACTTCGATTGTAACCGGTATAATATTACATACATTTTATTAGTAGTATGTGATATTACTGCGTTACAGCAAAATAGTAATATATTACTGTAATGCACTACTCCTAACACTGGTTGCTAATGGATACAAAAAGAGCTGACATGTTAGTGGGAACAGAGGATGCTGCAGGTATTGATTTTGGTCAAGGGTGAGGGTGGACTATACCATCGCTGAGGTGGGGTTAACTCAAAGAAATCAGCAGATTGTTGGGACAAGGTCACAGATACGACCAGATTAAGAAAAAGTTACAACATTTCTACTTGTTCTACTTCAAAAACTTTCAAGCAAACTCCAGGATGCGAGCAGGTACCCATCTCTATATCCACAGACAGCAGTTCAGTGTGAACTGTTTAGCTGGGCGCCTCTCAAAGTAGGCTGTATGTAATTGAAGGGGGTTTATTATAGAAGGCCAGAGAATATTTTAAAACAGATAGGAGCTTTCTGAAAGCCCAGCTAGCTCTAACAGCCCCGATTCTGTCTGTGTGATTTACACCGCTGTGTAGTCTGTAGGTCTTCTAGAGGCTTTTAACACAAAAGACTGGGTCTCTATTGGGGCTGTATACATGATGAATTACCTGGCGGTTATGAGATAACACACGTCAAAGTGTTGTTGTCACACTCTCACAATGCCTGCACAGCGGTCACACACGGATAACAATGGCCAGTATTTTTCTCACTCTAAACGGAGAATAAGTGATGACAGGGCGGGGTGGCAATATTACAGCACCTAGCTGAATTAAAGCCATCAGTGGTGTTTATATAAAACATACGAGTCGGTGTCAGTGACAGGCAGAGGAGAGATCCGCTAATTATCCGGGTTTTCTGCTTGAATTGGGAACATTAATGCATCAAAAAACTGAAAACAAACCGATTGTGACACATTATTTCACATTTGATAGAAGCGTTTTGCCCTCATGTGGTCCTTGTATTTTCCCCTTTCTCTTTATGCGATCTACTTTATGTGAACAGCTCTCAAATATAAAATAGATTTAGCTCATAAATGTGTGTTTTCCTGCTTTGTGTGTGAGTGACCTCACTTAGACTCATATATTAGAATGATGCTGTTTGCCAAGCAGTGCTTTTAAGATTTAAAAAAAAAAAGCAAAGGGAGGCTGGTGGGTGAGCAGAGTGAGCAAGCTCCAGGATTCACAGTCCTCCATGATGTCCTAGTCCGCTCTCGCTGACAGGTTTTCCCCTGTCCACCCCCAGACACATCACCTTGGAGGAGCATGGAGGAGCATGAATATTCAACAAAGTGTCCACTGTTTATTGCTATGCAGCAAAGATCAATGTGTGCCCTCTGCATGTGAACTCCCTCTAATCTTTTTGTTACTGTACCAGCCCGTCGACTGGACAGCAAAGGCTAGCACCACCGTGAGTGCTGCATATGTGAAGTACAAAGACTTTAAAGGAATTAAATGAAGACGGAGAGACGTGAAGGAAGCACAGATCTGCCTCAGAGAGAAAAAGTTTCCATCTTTTCTTGGGTTAACTCGGGATCTCTCGCACTCACAGTTTGGCTGCGTGTCTCAGTGGAAGAGCTGCCCCTTGAACGCGATGCTTGTGCTTAAATGCTCACCATGAATAAGCGGAAAATTAAACATTTGGA
>OOFC01048435.1:0-16021 GCA_900323345.1 Pseudochromis fuscus
ACTACCTCTCAGAAAAACGCTTCTTCGAGGAGGAACGGGAGAGAAAGCTGGCTTACCTGGCCAAAGAGGAGGAAAAAGGAGGCGGGGAGAATAGCGGAGGCCCAGGGACCCCAACAGAGAGCCTGCTGTCGCTGTGCTCACATCCCTCAATCGGAAGCGTGTGGTCGGGATACTCGTTCACAGCGAGGTCCTACCTGCCGGAGAAGCTGCAGATTGTAAAGCCGCTAGAAGGTGATTATTCATCTCAAAGCCACAAGTCCACTAATCCTCCACATGATGAGAAAAAGAATCAAACCCTCACTGTCCAGAAAGTTTTGCAAAATGAAAATGAGATTTCAAAAACAAGACACAGTCAAAACAAAAATCCTAACTGCATTCTTCAAAATCCTCCTAAAAACTACATCCAGATCTGTCAGACTCAAAGCCTTCAGAACAAATATCTGATTTTTCACAACTGCAGTCAGTCCAAAATCTTTCTGGGTGGCTCAGCGGATCCAAACAAGCTGCAGAGGAGCAGCAGTTTGTTGGAGCTGAGCAGCCTGACGCGCTCGCGGCCTCCTCTCAGAGCGCCGCTGGCCTTAGTCACAGGTCTGCTGGAGGTGTTAGGACAACAGGAGGGTGGTTTAAACCTTCAGCATTCCTTTTACTTTAGAGACACACAGCCTCGCTGCTGGTTTGAAATATGAAACACGAGTGTTTATCTCACATTTATTGCACCGCTGCACTCTGCTGTTTTAAATGGCACTTTGTGTTATTTTCAACACTTGTTTAAAGTTTCATTTGCCTGTTTTTTTAAATAGAGGATCTTTATTATTCTATGATTATTTTCCTATTACACAGATTGTCACGTTTGTTGGGTTGAATTTTTAATATAAAGTGGTTGCTGTTAGATTGCAGCTAATGTTTGTAATGATGCAAGCAGTTAAAATATAGTTTTCCTCATATTCAAACATCATCAGGTTGGCAACAATGAAATGGCCTCAAACCTAATTTTGTTAATTGTACTCATGCTATATGTACATCTAAAGGCATTTGTCACTTTTCCTTGAGATTCATAATTTCTTATTTCCTGTTTTATGGCACCACCTAGTGTTCAGGTTTAGAGCTACAATCACTTGCCTGGTAATGCTGTAAAACGTGATGTGTAAATACTATTATATAATATGGAAATGCCAGAAAATGAGAAAACAAAAGCATGAACATATGAAATGTAGGGATATTTGTTTTTGTTTTTTACATTAAAAACCACAAAAAATGTGGATATGTTGAATTACAAGTCTAATGATGGTTGGTTAAGTTGTGAGAACAGAATCCATCTCAGATTTTTATGCTTCTTTTATTTATTTATTTATTTTTTTTTGACCCAGATTAAATTAGCATGAGCCTCCTGTACCTCTTCTTGACAGTCAGTAGATCACAGTATAGTGGTTTGGGTTTTGTTTAATCTCTATAACCTTTGTCTATAACCTGTGGACTCTCACCTCTATAATCTAATGAAGACACTGCATTAGCACCACACTGTATGTACTGTCCACCCCTGTCCACCCCTTTCACTCCTCCTGTGTTGACCTTTCTTTTCTCCATTTTGGTTCTGTCTTTGCACTCCTGTTTTCTTTGTTGTTGAGTTCTCCAATAAAATCTCACTAATTTTCCCACCTTCCTTTCCTCCTCTTTTCCTTTTGTGTTTTATCAGTTTTAGTTTCTCAGCATGTGTCATGAGAAAACAACCAATCATTGGACTTGAAGTGAGACTCATTCACTGTGCAAGGACTCTGCGGTCTAGAAAGACATGGTCAGCTTTGCCATGACACATATCACTGTCACAGATGTGTGTGTGAGACGCTCTATGAATCTGCATGAAGAAATACTGTAACAATGTTTTAATCAAAGATATATGTGCAGGTGTTTGTCTGTCCTGTCTGTGTGAGTCTACATATGTGTGTGGTATCTCTACTATCAGTTTACCTTTTCATATGTTTGGATATCACATAGAATCAAGATAAACTGCTGAAGTATTACATTTAAACATAGAAATACCATTTCCTAATAAGAATATATGTTTTAATACATTTTAACAGCTTATAGATGTTAACAAACAAACATGTGAAGCTGGTATGATTCAGGTTTAGTGAGGAAAAGTGCTACAGTCTCCCACTTCTTATTATGCAGGTTTAGCGGCAATTGAACAACACAGAGTCCTTCATAAAGTACAAGCCCACTATGCGAGAGCACGTTATTTGCTATTTTCTTACCATTAGAAACATTGAAATATATATGCATGTGTAGGTGGGTTAAACCTGTATACATGGACTGATTTACCGTATTTTCCGGATTATAAGCCACTACTTTTTTCCGACGCTTTGAACCCTGTGGCTCAGTATCGGCGGCACGAAGCTCATTGGCATTTTACAAGCTAGCAAAATCCGTGCCGCTGATACATTTAGCCTCGTCACATCAGACCCGGTCAGAGTGGACCACATGAAACTGTTCGGATAAATTCAATAGCGACTTATAGACAGGTGCACTCAATAGTCTGGAAAATACGGTACATGGATGTGTGTACCTGAAATGAAGATGGAGGATTGAAAGAGTGAGTTAAGGCCACAAAAACTGTGACTTTTAAATACTTGATTTTGTGCACACGCCCACACACACACACACACACACACACACACACACTTAAAAAAATGGAGAAGGGTTTTATGTAAATATATTAAAATCATCATTTGAAATAGTATATGGTGTGATACTGCCTTTTCAAAGTAAAATTAAAGTTGAAACCAAAACAATCAATCATAAAATCATTGCCTGTCATTACTTAACATGAGTTTGTGCTGTATTTTTTTCCCAGGCTCTGCCACCCTCCATGCCTGGCAGCAGTTGGCTCAGCCCCACATGGGTGCTCTGCTGGATCACCGGCCGGGCGTCGTCACCAAGGGCTTCCGCACTTTACTGCACGAGCAGGAACAGGAAGACTGGCAGCTGGACCAACCAGAGGAGGACGAAATCTCATGTGACTCATTCACCGGCTTGTCGGGAGAGAGCCCCACTCCCATCATGGATTTGCCGTGCTCTACCTCTACTCCCTCCGCCTGCTGCAACAAAAACGAAGACGACAGCGGCCGATCAGAAATACCCAATGGAGTAATTTGCGGGGCCGCTAGAGAAGCAGTTCAAGGAAAAGATGGACATGTTGCATGCATGCCCCTTCCCTTCTCCAGCTCATCCCCTCCCTCTCCTCTCCCCTCTTCTTCTGACATCAATGGGCACGTGGACCTCAAGGAGCTCCAAGCCTTACAGCCCGCCACTGTGGACCGCATGCCTGGTGAGGGGGCCTGTTAGCTGGGGTCACAGCACTGCATCCACCCTCAAAATCCACATTATTTTTTTTTAACCCTGGAGCATGGGGGGTTATGGGGAGAAAGGGTGGGAGGATGGGGGATTGGGGAAGGCATTCAATGGACATCTCACAATCCCACTGTGACATCCCTTCCAGCACGATCACGTTCATGTGCACACACCTGCACACCCACCCATCCCAGGAGCAGTCCTTGTGGATGCAGCCATCGAACCCCCATCAAGACAGAGTACAAATTATTATTATTTTTTTTTGTTCTTACATCTTCATTATCTTTCCTCTCAGTTCATGCTTTCTTTCACTGCTTTATTTCAGCCAATCACATTCATTTTTCAATCTTCCACAATGAGAGTTCAAATTTATAATATTATTTCTGAAGCGCAGCACACAAACACACAGATACAGAAATATCACGACTGAGCTACAGCTAACGCTCATGCATGTGTCTGTATCAGGTGTTGTTGGTGCAGCTGTTCAAGTCACATGAACACATGACGTATTGGAGTAGACTCAGTGGCTTTGGTGTAGGGTCACCTTCGTACGACATATGCTTGGTGCTCTTCCAAATATTACTGTACTGTGTTACTCCAAACCAAGTCACACCCAAACAGACAGCTCTTGACCTTTTGAATACTATTAAAAGTAAGATTTAGTTTCACAACCTCATTGTGGTGGGATTTATAATTCACTGCATGCACATTTTTACAATGTCCTAGTTCATAAATCATCAGTGTAGAATACAGTTTATGGGGAAATTTTAACTTTCTTACACAGCAAAAAAAAATTTAGTGTACTATTTAGTTTACTGATTTAGTGTCTCTTTTGTTTGGAATTATAAACATAAGTCATTTTGGATTCAGCATAACATTAAAAAAGTATGTGTCAAATATTAAATGTACAAGGATTAACCAAAACAGGGTAGATGAATCTTTGATAGTGAGAGGTTTCAGATTTACTTTGTGGATGTTCAACAAGTCCTTTCATCTTAAATCAATGTAAATATCTTAATAAATGTAGCAGGTGATTTTTATGTCATGAAATCAGCAGATATTCCTGCTACTAGACTTTCTTGATAAAGACATTTACAAAGCTTTACCCAACTAACCACCACCAAGAAATTAATTTAGTATCCAACGCAAGCTGGTTCTTTTGCTTGGGGCTTATACTGTGATCATGGCCTATGTTTTCCTTCACTTTGTTGTGCACAATATTTTTTTGTTTTGCAGTGATTTGTATTTTTTGCACTAACAGCGTCTTTTCTCCTTCCCCTGCTTTTCTCCTCTAGTTCATTTCCCAGGGAAGTGTATGTCCCACACTAGCTCCACATACACATTCACCACCTGCAGGATTCTCCACCCCTCTGATCAGCTGACCTCCGTGTCCCCCAGGTAAAAACATCTCAAATACCTTACCGTGAATCATGAATTACACTTTTAAAATGTCCTGTGTTTGTAGTCATATTTCTGTTCATGGTTTGTAGAAGTGATATTTGAGAGTGTTGTAAATGATGATGAACGCAAGATGGCATCCCGTCTTTATCCATCCAAGAGGCGAAGATTACTCTTAGACCCTGTGTACACTTGGCTTTACAATGCATCTGGGGTGATTGGATCACAAGTGGACAGCCAAGGCACATTTGTTTACACCTGTAGTTAACATGCGTCTCCAAACTGTCCTGCTGACCATTTGTTTCAGATGTCACTATGGCAACATCAGGGCATGCGCACAGTTTTTACATCACTCGTCAGAAGTGCGCCCCCTTTTTTAAACAGTTAGCAAAGTTTGCCAAAGTCTTTTATAACTGTGTACAAATGTGGTGCTTCTCCAAACAATCACTTCAAAAGATGTGTGGTTAAATGTGTCCCACACCACCTCCTCATGGGGTCTCAGATCCCAAGGCGTCTTGGTGATTGCTGACAGTCTTGTGTATTTAGTGCTGTCCACTTGGGATCTGATCACCTCATCTTTAAACCAAGTGTAAACAGGGTGTTATTTCCCTCCAAAACAGAGTCTGAAGCAGGGCTGCTTTGATGCTCACGCTCTTTATGTCCCTGCTGTTTGATTGGCTTGACAGGTCATGTGATGAGGAAGAAGAAGTGGAGTTGTATCATATGGTTGTCATGGCTGAAGTAGAGCAGACCCATTGAGTGCACCGACTAGTGTGCACATGGGTGAGGAAATGCATGTTGGTGCATTCCTAAAAACTTTGGGTGTGTGTGTGTGTGAACCACAATAACATCCAGAGTTTGCTCTAACTCTGTTCTCTGATGAAACAGACATTGATGTGTGGGACAGCAGTTTGAGGCAAATACAGTGCAGTGGCCGTGATAAACCATGGACTGTGTAAAGAAATGGACGAAGCAACCGGGGCTCAAAAATGAGGCCAGGGTTAAAGTGGGAAATAAGTGCAATACTCCCGACAGCCAATAAATGTTGGCTGCAAAAAACTCTGGCTCCAGTTGACTTCAATTCATTCAAGTCATTTTCAACAATGAAATGTTGAGTCAACTAGCTAGCTAAAGTCAACTCTTCTTCTCAGTGATCTGGTGGTCCATCTGAAAATCATTTCATCATTAAGTAGAAATTAGGCTTCAAAAAGAGTAAGATTAAGGGAAGTGGTTAGTTTAATCATCTCCAATGAGACCGAATCTTGGGCAGTGTCCTCAGGTTCAAGGGTCAGACCCACCATTTCTCTCCCCTATTAGCTTTTTCCCTTCTATATGCAGATTATGTGCTAAACCCATATAAGATGTAATTTCAGTATTATAGCAAAAAGCTTGCATTAGTCAAAGGCCTGTATGTTTCATTTGCCTCAAATGTCCCCTGTTAAATGTATGTGCCTTACTAACCACCCAATGTCTTTAATCTATGACTCCAGTCATTGATCAGATCTGATCAAGCACAAAGGTCCACTTGTTGACTTGCTCAGGTGTCATTACACGGTCTAAATGAGGTCCTTCAGTCAGTTCATAACAAATAGTCACGTACAGGGGGAAATCAGAACCCCCGCCTCCTTTCAAGGCATCAGATGTTGATGATTCAGCATCTACAACAACCATTTCAACACCTTCACACCTCAGTAGAGCCAAAACAAAAACCCCGGACTGTTGGGAAAACTACCCTCAGCACACCGGACTGAACAATTACATTATGCAGAACAGTGTTTACAGATCACTGTCACCTAATGGTACAAACACACTTTCAAGAGTTCTCCTCTTTGTGTACGACCACTAAGCCAACCAACAACCAAATATAGGTCATGTGATGGTCCCTGGGTCATCTCAAAGTGAAGTGGACTTCTGTGCTTAATTTCTTTTTACCACATAGGTACTTATACCAGGTCTCTAATGATCAACTTAGTGTGTAATAAATTGTCTGATGTGTGTACAATAGGCTCCCAAATGCAGTTAGTGTTTGAATGATGATGACTTGAATCACCTCATTGACCTGAGGACTAATCTCAGTTCATCTCTGTTTCTCCAGCCCAGCCACTTCCTCTTGTCAGAGCAGTGCCCTCCCTTCCTCCCCGATCCCCTTCTCAGCACCAACTACACCCTCTTACACCCCCTGCTGCACCCCACGCCGCCTCTCCCTCTCCCTCTCCTTAGCCGAGTCCTCCACCAACCTTAGGGACTCCACCAAGACCACCAGCACCTCTCTGGGCCTGGTGCGCCTCCTGCGTGAATGTGGGATTTCTGCCTCGGTGTACAACCCCCGCAGCTGGGACCGCGGGTTGGATGCTAGCGCAGCTTCAACAATGGTGGGAGGAGGCGAGGCGCAGACGTACACAGACAGACCAGGGGAGGGTGAAGTCACGCAACGGAAAAAACGGCCAGACAGCCTCCTCATCCTCCAGCCCTCCACCCCACCCAGCTCACCTCGGTCCAAATCGGCTTACTCCACCTCTACGCGCCCCATGTTTCAGTTCAGCCCTACCACCGATGACCCGCCGTATTATGACGCCTTCCTCGCCTCTAAACCGGCTCGTACCATTCTGAGGGAAGTGCTGGGGGAGGCAGAGAGAGAACAGGGGGGTCAGACGGATGACGACAGCCAAACAGAGATGACAAACCTGCGACTTGTGGACAAACTGAAACGCTTCCGCACCCTTTCCTCTTCGGTCTCCTCTGGGAGTACTCTGTTAGCCCCCTTTGGCTCCACCGGACTCGGGAACAGCGCGCTGGGTGGGGGGATCCCAGGCTTGAACGCAGGGCTGAGGAGGAATCGAAGCTACCCCGCCATGGTGGGGGCGAGCATGGCCATGAAAGACCCGGGAGGACCCCCAGAGATACTCATACCACAGACGATGCAAAGCTCACATACACAACAGACGGAAGGAAACAAAATGCAGACAAACCACACACTGGTCACCAAGACGATACACATACCGCAAACTCTACATGCACTGGAAATGGTCACACCACAGACGATAGTACAGAGACACACCAGGCCCCACGAAGAACTGTGGGATTCAACGAGACCCGACCAACACAGTGATGAAGAAACTGGGACATAGTAATGGGAAACGACACACAATCCTACAGCAGAGTAATACTCATGACCACACATGTTCACAAAATCAGATATCATACATAACCATCCAGCTACAGAGTCCCCCCCAGATGAGATAACTCACTAAAACAGTTTTCTAAACATCCCTCAGTCCCATCAATGAGAACTGAACAAAATGGCGGGGTGGTGAATCAAACCACTAGTGGCTGAAACTGTTACACTGTTATATCCTGTCAGGCCAGACTAATGACGACGGAGTATGTTGCCTTCCTCTGTGTGTACTGAAACTGTATATTGTAAATGCAATATACTGTGTAATACAGTATAACATTAAAGGCCCAGTCTGGTGTGCGTACGTTACGAGTTCTTCTGGTAAAATGTTTTTATTCTCGTATTTCCTCTAATCCATGAAACCGTGAGCGCACTGCTGAAAAAATGTAACATGAAATTAAATGTGCTGTACTGACCTGAATATAAGAAATTCTCAACGAAGAAAACAATCACAACATCGCGTTACCTTTACCTTTAAGAAAATGTTGTGTCGTGGGTTGTTTGCCATCTTAACGTTACTCAGCTTGCAGTTTTCTCTCACAACAAAAGTCTACACAAAGCATTTTTCTCCCCATAGCGGCCTGTAAAACTGCTGACGACACAAAATGACTCTTTTGTGTGTCACTTCATTCCAGTGTTCAGTCTGTGATACGAGCTGGCCTTGCCAAAGACTAATGTCGAAATCAACCAAAGCTTAGCCAAAAGGTCTTCACCTAAAAACACTGTTGTCTTATATTCAGGACATTACGGTATCTTTGAGACCTTAACTATTCGTGTCTGTATTGTTTTGCACTGACATTAACCTTGTATTTTAAGATATAATCCAGATTGGGCCTTTAATGTGTTTTCTCGCTGTGACTGAATGTTCTTATGTGCCTAAAAACATACTGTATCTCATTGAAATATGGGTTTTAATTTGATTACTTTAATATTTTAATTAGCATTTTATTACTTGGTATGCAGTAGCGATAGAGTAAATTATTACAATTGTGCAAATTAATTTATTTGCGTCAGAACTAGTCCAGGCTTGCTCATTTGAGACGTGTGTTCGTATCGCTTTGTTTTTGTCTCCTAATGAGTTTTTACACAGAGCAGGGAAGATGTAGTACATTCATGGTAATGCAGGGCAGGTCCAGCTGAGCAGACACCTGGTGAAACACTGTGACTACAAACCTGCAGAGAACAAATTACATGTTTTTTTTATTATTGTTTTGGTTCATCCACATTCTTTACGTATTCATTTAGTCGGTGTTTGAGTAGTTGGAGGATGATGACGAACAGAGGGCGATGGATTAGCTTGCAATTGAGGCCCAAACATTTTACTCCCAAGAAAATGCAGATGGGAGCTGCAACATCAGAAAGTACCATCTGCCAAAAGCACCACTGAACCATGTGTTTTCACTAAAAACCAAAGTAACACCCTGATGATGAGGATGGAGTCAGTTTGCAATAAATATTTTTGTTGTCCCCACAAATCGGCTCCTCAACGGGATCACATACTCACAGCATAAAGTTTAAGTCAAACAAGCATGTGGGTGAAAACATGATAGCAATATTAAACAATGAGATTTTCTGAATGTAAATGTTAAAGGAGTGACTTGAAATATCCAAAATGTTGGTTTTAACAGCCTGAGCGTTCACGTGTAAGAGTTTGTTGCTGAAGGAAGGTTTTGGCCTCTTTGACCCAGTTCCAGTGTCTGTTGGACTGGACTCAGACTTGGATGAATGTTCCTGATAATCCACACAGACACAGAGCAGGTCTGATGGGAGGAAACGATTGACGGCTCTTTTGCACTTTCTGTACTTCTGCACTTGGTTTGATTTGAAAAGAGAGCAAGTGAGAATACATTTTATTAACCTTCAAATAAAATGTGAGCCCGTCCAGGTGACATGTCATCTCACTTCTGATTCCTGGGACATTTTGATCTTGTCCATCGCAGTTGTGCAGGTTACATCCATTGAAGTCTGACGGTCCAATGCTGAGTGTGGACACTGTAACTGGACCATGTTTGACTGAATGAATGGATGAGGTGGCTGGCTGTGATGCTGGCAGTGATCTACTGAAATCCTTAATGATTAAGGGACTAAACTAACAATGGTTATCTGGTGGGAGATAAATGATTATTAAATATATTTATCTTTAGAAGCAAGCATATAACTGAGTGATGATTGTAGATGTTAACGTGAAGGACTTTATTTATTTTGAATTGACACTGATATTTGAAATCTTTTTATTTTTTTGATTGAATGCTAAAGATTTCTGTAGCAATTACAATTAAATAGCTTCTTAGAAACATTTCCATTAGAAAAAGTGTAGTTTGTGTTCAAGCTACAGCACAGTGATGCCTCCCATTACTTCATTAAAAATAACACAATTTACAGTATTTAAGAACAAAAGCAAGTGACAAGACCGAAGCAACAAGAAGTTGGTGTGTGTGTGTTTGTGTGTGTGTGTGTCTGCTGCTATGTGCTTGTTTTTCTGTGTCACCTCATCTGAATGTAAGTTATTACAAACAGAAATCCTGCTGTAGGGCCATATATTTGTGTACAGTATGTTGATTTAACTTCAGTTTGTGTTATAACCTCAGAAAGGGAACTATTATTACATTGTAAATGTATGCAAAACAGTTAGTCATGCTTACTTTTTTTTTTTTTTTTAATAAACAGTAGAGAAAAAGAGTTATATTTAGATTGTTTATTTAGGGAAAGAAACTTTTCTGGTCAGGGACTGATGAATTATATTATACAGAAAAGACTGTACTGTCAATTAAAAAAAATCAGTAAATGAAGACTGTCTTGTTTGTCTTATTCAGCAAATGATGAAGTTATTTTCTATGTCCCAAAAAAAAGTTTATTTATTTATCATCTTATTTTGTATTATACTATAAGTAGCAGGTATACAATTTCACTAAAATAATATAGAAATGTTGGTTTCCTCAGATACAGATCTTTTCCTCTTTTTAGTCCAATAAGAAGAGATCAAACTGAAAGAAACAATATTTATTGGATGATAAATATTTATTGAGTTTAGATATGACTGTAAGACCCCCCCTCCAGAACAGGGGAGATGTGCTGATTGGCTCAGAGAGGGCGAACCCGATGATTATCGGACCAGTGAAGTGACGTGAAAATTATGAATGGGGTGACTGACAGCCTGTGTAAGTGGAAATGACATAGAGATGATGCAGAATCCAGTGAAGAGTAAATTACATAGAAATGATCCAGTATCCAATGAACCAGCAGATGAAAGGAAACATATGTATCTATCTATCTATCTATACTCGTTTTATCCATCTGGGTCACGGTGGTCGCTGGAGCCTATCCCACCTGGCAAGAGGCGGGGCACACCCCGGACAACACTAATTTAATTGAAATAAAATGTACATAATAAAAACATGTTCCTGTTCCTGTATTTAGAGGGAATCCCTCTCATTGTAAACTGCTAATTGATTGTATAATGTGTATTTACTTTAACCCTTGCAGATGTGGTCAATGAAACGCATAAACATGTCACTGTGGTGATTGGGCCACTAGAGGGCAGCGTGTTTCATTACTGTCGTGCCTCCACTTCCAGCGTCGCTCCACAGGGAGGCAGTGTGTCTCAGACAACAGGCTGACAGCTGGTATAAACACAAACCTCTGCCAACTCCAAGCCTGGAAGAGAAAAGCAAACCAGCCCTGAAAGATTAAGAGAAGCAGACAGTGTTGGTCTAGTAAACCCATAAGTGTTCGTCTTGGCCTCAGAGTGAAGCTCAGTGGAGCTTTCTGCTGTTCTCCTCCATCCTGTCCTTTCCTACAGGCTGTCTCTGAGATGATCATCAGACGCAACATGATGAGGTCACCACTGCTCTGCTGTTAGTTCTAAACTTATTTCAATAAAGTAAACAGGATATTCTTTAGGAGGACTTCCTTTGTAATCTGTCTTTCTCTGTGATGGTAAACCAATTGAGACAAAAACTATAACATCATATATATAAAAGAATAGTGATTTAGCACGATTATAACCCCTTTCTTGCAAACCAGGAGTTGTCAGAGTAGAGAGACAGAGTGAGAGATGATCAAGAGGAAACCCAGACGACAGCGGGCAGGACTGCTCTTCATCTGAATGATGGAGAGCGAGAGGGGACAGATGGATAGGCAGCACTCGGTGGTTGTGAAATGGTTTTTGATACTTAGAGGAGGACTGGCAGGTGTGTGTGCTCCCTCAGGGGAAATGAAAACATTCTCCAGAGCTGAGTCAGCCAGGACAGAAAAAGTAAAGAGACGCAAGAAGACTGACATGATGATGATGGGGAAGGGAAACTTCAGTCTGGCCTGCCTCAGTCAGCTTGTTTAGGGACTTCAGCTCAGATTATCACTGGTCTGTTACTGCACTATACCATCATTGTTAATGCAGACCCCCTGGACATCACAGAGAAAACATAAACCAAACATTACTCGTCTCCCCTTTATGTTAAAAGTAAAGTTTCTCCCGATACAGAAGCTTTAAAATTGACTCCACGAACTGTCCTGGAGTAAAGTAAGCTGCACGTTCACCTCTCCTCCTTCACTTGCTGTGCACACTTCAGTGCCAAGATTACTCGAGAGACTCTTGTGCACGGAGTAATTAACAGCAGCTTGGAGAGAAACTCCACTTCAGCGATGGGAAAGTGTGATCACACCCTCGAGAGGTGAAGCATGATGGGCTGCATCCCTCAGCAGCGATCCTTCAGGCTGTAACCAGAAGGAGGTGGTGTAATCTCCTCAACTGATGCCTCCACAAATCTCAAACACAACCTTTAGAGACCGAATATGGACACAATGCTTCAGCTGCTTTGGCAGAAAAATTCACATCATTGAATATTATGTGTCCAATGTGTATTTCTGCTGAAAAATACTGGTTATTAATTTAGCCTCATCTGTGTTTTTTCCAAGTGAAAAAAGGTCTAGTTTCTTAATATTCACATTTCTTACTGTGTTTACTGTAGTGCATGTCAAGTACACTGGAAATCCAAACTCATAATGTATTGTAGTGTACTCAGAGGATCAATTTATGAAGCTAATACAGCTTTGTTCAAATTTGAGAAACAACACTAAAGCAGTGATTTACCTTTTTTTTTTTCTATAATCGCTTTCAGCTCACATAATGTGTAATTTTTTGTGCATATTCTCATAAAATGAAAATAATGCATTAAGTTCACTTTACATTATGAGAATAGATTCAACACAAACAATATTCTGCCTCAATTATGTGTCTTGTCACGAGTTATAACCTCACACATATTTTGATAAATATCATGGAAATCTACATAAAAACTTACAGTCTGATGAAGGTTTGTGAGGCAGTAGGTTTGTGTCAGGTGTGTTCAAAACTTCACATACTACTTTCACAGTGTTACCTCGACATTTTTACATTAAATTTCCTTTGTTTAGATGCATCATTTTCTGTGGCTGAACAGTTCACACCAGGAAATGTCACAACCTTTTGCCTATTTAATATTTTTCTAGAATTTATTCCACACAATCATGTTTCATCTTTTTGTCTGATGGAGGAGGAGAACTGACTGTGAGCAGGTCCTGCCTTTTATATTCACCTGATCGATTCTCTTGGTCACTCACTTTGCCACCCGCACTCTCTGGTTAACACACACACACACACACACAGAGCAGCTGTAGGGTTTAAAGTGCTGCCATTAGACTTTAGGTTATCCAGAGCAAACATGAGAAACATTTGCTCACTGGACAAAAGGAAGTAATAAAATCTGAGCGAGTTTCTTTGACTGATACCAATCATTCAGTGCAGAGTTTATCCACAGAGGTAACTGAGACTGAATGCTGGTATAAAATACATTACATAACATTTTATCTAACGCCACAGTTGTTGGTAGGCACTTATCCAAGTATCAAAATATAATCAAACTTTACTATAATAACTACATGTGAAAACACACGTAAACCTCTATTTATCTTAACATTTAAATGTAACTCCACTCATTTCAACCTCTTGAAGATGGTGCTGGGAGGTATAGTGAGTTATAAAATGAATGGTTAAGTGAAAAACCATCAAACAGTCTAAAGAAAACAGAGAAACTTTGTAATCTCTGCACAGCCTGACTAAATGTTTATCACTGACTTCTGGTGCTTTCAGCCTGACTCACTAAATGCAGCATCTGTGACACCAGTCAGACCCCAAAGTTTTAACTTTCCACACTTAAAATGTCCATTCTGAGAAGCTATTCATAAATGCAGCTCTTTAAATGCTACTACTTTAGGGTCCTGAAGTTTCCCTTCCCACTTCACTTCACCCTGTGTTTCTTCTGTCTTTGCATATTCAGAGGTAGCAGTGGTGAGACCTCATCCTAATTACTCTGGGACAGAAATGCTTCCTCATTCATATTTATACTGGCATAGTATGGACATGAATCTTTAATGGTTTTCATTCTGTAAATATGCAGCAGAATTATACAAAAGTTATGGAGAGTGGCTGGTTTCCCCCTTTCAGCAGCTATTGATTATCTTCACATCTGTCTCAGTATGTTTTGGTTTGGACACCACATCACATGCAGGTTTGTACTGCACACCCTCTAACAATATTTTTAGACTCAATATATCACTTCTTATGTGTTTTTTTTTCACCTTGAGATTGTGTGAATCCTGCCCTCCAGGCACCTGTCAGGTCATCACCTGCAGGAGTGTGACGCAAGCATTCAATACATCACGATCCTGGTTACATAATTATTCAATTCAATTTATCTGTATTTATTTAGCAGCAAATCATAATCAAAATTACATCATAAGGTCAAAGCCTTACAACGTTATAAAATAAGACTTATTTCTCTAAATCAGCATAAGGATGACGAGTGGAGGTGTAATTAAGATGAAAATTGTAATTCTGCTCTTTGAGTTACACATTTATACCCTATCATCACCATCGCTCATTGGTTTGTGGACCCACATTTTGAAGCTAGAAGTTTGACATTTGAATGTCACCATGTTGCTTGGAGCCAGAAGTGACCATATTTGGATATGAAGGGAGGAGTGAGGAGGCGGATCTGACCCTTAAACCTCACAACACTGCTAAATGTGGATGAGACTCGAGTTTTGAGACCAGACCCAAACAGATCTGATGTTTGTCTCCTTTGATCGATCAGTTTAATAACATCATAAGTTCAATATGATAAAGTGTATTAGCTGTGAGAGGAAAATCCAACTATTTTCAAAATACTGCTGTATCTTTATAGAGCATTTCCCACACTATTATGTAATTCCTGAGGATATGATTGTTTCTAGACAATATGAGGCTGAGATAACTGCCTTTAATTTATTCCATTTCAGCAGCAAGATCCTTCATGAGATTAGCAACAGGTCCAGAGGGAACAACCAAATGAGCGGTAATGTTTTTCACTTCTGTGGTCTGTGAATGTGAAATCTGTGCACGGCGGGTCTTCTTCATGCCCTCCTCCCCTGCTTCCACTCATTAGAGTTTCATTGTGACATTTTTAACTTTAACAATATTTGCATCCGATTATTAGAATTTGCCAGACAGCAAATTGAATCAAGTCAAATGAAGGAGAATTACATTTCTCTGCTCGGGAAACAAACATTAGCTGACATCAGACATTTCATTCATACATTGTGACAGCTTGAGTGAAAAAAGTCCCAATTCAATTTATTCTTATCATGGTTATTAGTTAGTTACATGACACCTAAACATGCAGGATCCCACCATAAAGCTTCTCCACTTCATTACTGTATGGGGTAAACTGATTAGATTATACACGACTGAAAAGAACTAGATTTCTAACAGAGACTTGTATTTTAAATTCATAAAAACAATTATTTAACAGGTAATTGAACCCCCACCATGTTACATCTCCCATGCCTGAAATAGTCTTATTTGATTGCCTCATTCAAAGTGCAGTAGACAGAACAGCACTAAAATCAGTATTTACAAACGACCACCCTCAGTAAGTGTTTTCAGATACTTGGCAGGTACGTTGCTCCAGGAACCTCCAGTGGTGTAGTCTACGTGATACGCAGGTATACGCATCAGCATGGTTTTGTGACATAACTTTCACTTTCCCATTCATTTTCTGTGTTACGAAGCGGCCACTTTTGGAC
>OOFC01048435.1:24627-39898 GCA_900323345.1 Pseudochromis fuscus
AAATAAATCAATAAAACCATAGTGCAGCATGATAAGAACAAATAAATCCATAGCATTAAAAACAAGACATTTTAAGACAACATAAAATTACACAGAGTTAGGTATTAAAAGCACATCTGAATAAGTGAGTCTTTAAATTAGCTTTGAACAACGACAAGTCAGAGATTAAAAAAATAAAAATAAATAAATAAAATACTTGTTTAAGTGTAAGCTGTTTACCCTCACCTTGTCTGGCTAATTGGGAGAGTGAATAACTTTTGCATGACAACACTCAGTTACCTTTTAGCTGAGCTGTTGATGATGTCATGATTTAATACATACACAAAGGTCTTAGCAACATTGTTTATTATGTGAGGTCCAGCCATCAAATTAATGTTTATCCAACAGTTTTCACGGTAGACGAGAAGCATTTTCAGCAGATCTGCATGATTGTTTCTCTGATGTTTACTTTATTTATTTATTTTTAGTTTAATGGTGTGAATTTGCATGAAATCTGGTAATTCCTGATTTAAAAACTCAACAGAGAGAGCATACAAAGGAAAAATACCAATATCGCTGATCAGTGTGTCTCTAAACCTGGCTGCTGAGACCAGGAATGAAACATTAAGCCATTGTTTTTATAGTATCCTGGTGATGAATGTGCAGTGGCTCTTACTAGTTATCCACTCTCAGATGAAAGGTGTAACTGAAAAAGGCTCCTACAGTGTTTTGCTGCAATTAAAATGTGAACTGGTACCACCAACAACATCTAACATGGTATTTTCTGAATTTCAGTTCTTCTGCCTTTCACTGTGTCACTCTACAATTAATCTATTATTAACAGAAGCCTCTTATTATTTCCTGTGACAGTGACGTTTCTCAGCACTTCAGTAAACGCCTAACTTAGTAACATGCGTCCACTTCTGGGTTGCTGTACTGCAGATTCAGGCGTCGTCTCACCACAGTCTTGTGTGTTTAATGGAGCTTCTGTAAACATTGCAGCTATAATGTGGATGAAAGGCTGTGCTGGGCTGACCGATGGATGATGATTACAATAAGAAAAACATGCACAAATGAGTGGACGGATGATGATGACTACCCTAAACATTACTTCCACACAGATGGATTAGTAGAGTAAGTCCATTAAAAAGAACCACTCACTGAAATGTCTGCTCAAGTGTGATAATTCCTCATCTTACTATTTTATTTATTCATTTTTTTACAACAGCTGAGAGGGAGAATATCATAAATAACAAGGTTTTAAAAAGTTCAGAGCACACAAACATGTCATTTATTCAAGATAATATCAGATAGTGTTGGAGTCAGAGGTTTGGTTTCATTCATCAGAAGCAGCAGGTTCACACTTTAACTGGAAATATTTTTACTGTCAGACATGAGTCAGTGGGTAAGGCCTCTCCACAGTTTCTCAGAGAAGGTGATTACACAGGACGACAGCCAGTTAAATGGAGAGTCACATTATGCCCTGGACGCTGGCAGGTGGTCAACGGTAAAACAATTACTTGCCATTTCCAGGTGAACAACAACTATTGGATTTCCTTAGGGTTAACAGAAATTGCAAAACTGAAAAGCACTTAACGAGGTCCTTGTTTTGACAAACTGTTTAGTAAAACCAACACATTCACTGAGACGAGGGTGGGTTTGATTAGAAGGAGATTTTCTCACAAGCTTTCTCACTTACTCCTGTTTTCCTGCATTTCCAGCCGTCACACTAAGTTAGTTTTCCTCTATAAGGAACACACAGTTGGTTCTTGTTTTCTTTGTTGAACACAAGTGAAAATATGAGAGTTTAATATTTGACAGCTGGATGGTTCAGTAGTTTGTTTTTTTAATGAATGGTATCAACATTTTCCTTCTTTCTCTTTTGTCACAGTTTTTATGTTTGTGTTCTTGGTTCAACCTCATACAGACTTGTAGTTCACACACACACACACACACACACACACACACACACACTATATCAAATTATATAAGTCAAGATGGGATCAAAAGATTTTTTCTTCTGGTAATGTCAAGTAAATAAGTAAGTAAGTAAGTAGGTTGAATAAATAAGTAAATAAATAAATAAATAAGACCTTGTAAAAAAAAATACAATAACATAAAAAAATATCACCCACTCATAAAAATACAGTAATCTTCAGTAATTACAATACAGTTTGTGCCTTTAATTTTCAAGATCTTGTGTAAATTCTAGTTTTATTGTTTAATGAAGAATATTTACATGTTGTAAAACAAACAAACTGATTATTCAGTATTTTTGCAGTGATAAACCTACAAACACCTGTCAGTTAATGAAGAAACATACATAAAATTAGACAACCAATCGTTTTTGGTAAGATGTAATTTATTTAGACAAATATATTTACAGCATTAAACTTTCCATTAATGTCAGTTTGATTACCGTATTTTCCAGACTATTGAGCTCACCTGTCTATAAGCCACTACTGAATTTATTCGAACAGTTTCATGTGGTCCACTCTGACCGGGTCTGATGTGACGATGCTAAATGTATCGGCGGCACGGAGCTTGCTAGCTTGTAAAAAGCCAACGAGCTTCGTGCCGCTGATACATGAGAAACACCGGCGTTTAAGTTCAAAGCGTCAGAAAAAAGTAGCAGCTTTTAGTTTTATACATATATTTGATTTGTCATCTTACAGATTTGAGTTTTTTACAGTGTAGCTTTAAGCTCCCAGCTCCTCTGTCCTCTCTCTCCTCTCGCCTGCTCCGTTTGTCCCAACTAAACCAGTTATCAGCTAATTGGTCACAGATTTTATGAATGAAATGAGAATGTAACACAAACTGCTGAAAATCCAGGAGCATCACTTTTAAGGCTTTGTCCCCTTAACAGACTGTTTTAACTTTCAGATAGATTGTTAGTGAAACTGAAAGACAGACAAGGTCAGCGTACGACACTTCACTTCCTAATGTGGCAGCGAAGTGATTACACCCCAGTCTGTTTGTCTTTGAAATCTCCGTCAGTGTGTGTGTCCTCTCTTTGCTCTCAGTGAAACACAAATGACTCTGCAGAGTGACTCACATCCAATTAAACCCCTCTCCTCCTCACTGTCCTTTCTTCCTCAAGCCCTCCCAATCATCTGCCTCACCAATCACAAGTTCAAGATGTGTGCTTCAACTCCAACCCTGCCTCTCTTTGACCCTCTTTCTCAAATGTGTGAAGAAATAAAAGAGCGTTTGACTCTATAACAGTTTCATTAGACATGTGACCAGGTTAGATTTGAGTTAGCAGTGAGGGGAAAAAAGTGTTTTATGAGGATAAATATCAGCTGAATATTTGATGGCCATATGTGGAGATCAAACACTCTCAGTCGTGACAGAAATATGTAAATCTGCTTTGATCCAGGGACAAAATGCCAGACACTGTCAATTTACTCCACCACAGTTAAAATGTGTGTTCTTTGTTTTCTTTTTCAATTTCCTACTTTAAATTAACAAGGGACATGAAGAATTATTTGGAGACAGTTTACTTCCCATGTATGAATCAGATACTGCATGTGATGACATATGTAATGCTGTAATGTCACAAGTGGGCACTAAAGACATTTAATGAAAATAGCCTTTCACATAATGACAGGAAATCCACCGATGACAATAGACATTGTCAGATTACACAATTCTCTCTCTTGTTGATTGTTATCTGCCGACAACCACTAGCTGCAAACTCTGGCTCCAATTGACTTCAATTCATAAATGCTTATTTCCACCAAGTCATTCTGTCACAAGCTAACGTTCACTTTTCTTTGTGATCTGGTCCATCCAAGAAAAAAACACTCCGAACCGAGCAGTTAATAATCTTCACAAAGATTAAAATTGAACATTTTTTCTTCAGTGAGACCAGGACTGACCACCAAATATGGTCACTTCTGGCTCTGATAAAACAACATGGTGACTTTCAAACTTCACAGAGGATCTTCTTCTGAACTTTGCCAAAATGTAACCTTTTGTTTCTGGGCTACTATCCTGTCTCTCAACTGAAGATGAAGGTGAAAGTTTAACCTCCTTGGCAGAGGTAATAAGTAAATCTGAAACCGATTTCTATCTGAATGATTGATTAAATCTAGAAATACTGTAATTATTGACACTGTTGAGAGAAGAACCAAGAATTAAATGGTGAATGAACAACCATGACAATATTAAAAAAAACAAGCAGATTCATCATGTGAGAGTGATATCATTGAGATACATTTGAGATGCTCATCCAGCTGCTCTCTATCAAATTACATAGCGAACAGAGCAACAATAGGTTGTTGATCCAGCGACTCACACGCAGTGGTTGTCTGCATTATGATGACTGATCACTGCACCCACACTGATGTTTGATTTGTGTGCGTGTATGCATATAAAATAAATGTATGACTAAAAGCGTCGCGTCTACAGCACTTACGTGAGCATATCGCATCCCTGTGGCGATACAAAAGGTCATCGAGGGCGTGTGTGTGTCCACATTATTCTAAAGGTAAAACTAAAGCCTCTCAGGAACAGCTAATACTATCCATCAACACTGTGTCAATGTTGTATAAGACTAATGGGAGGACAATAAATACAGTGGACTGCACTGCATAATGTTTGTGTGATACATGTGGGCAAAGCAGAGGTCATCAGGCCGCGGTGAATGGCTTTATGATTGTATATACACTTAACATGTGTGGAGGTTTCCTTCATCCTAATGGCAACAAAAATACCCAAGTGTAAGCCAGTGTTTAAAGTCGGTGGGTTATTCATCATTTCTACGTCTCTCCTGTGTAACTGTGTAATATAAGCACATCGTATTGATCATTAACACAGATATGAACCAACCAACTCTTTATAAATCACTCACTGGAGACATACATTGCATAAGAGGGAATGAGGAGGAAACATAATAATTTACACGGACACACACAATTCAACTTAAATCTTTTTTAATATAGTTTTAATTCATATTCATTTTTGTGGGAAATGTCCTAATGATACAATTTTATATTCTACTCTTTCTTTCCCCCCATTAAAGCACATATAGCTGCATGATGTGTTGCCTCAGAGGTGATTATGTAATGAAATGTGCTTTAGATATTCTGTTTTTGTTTGTGCTGGTTTTTACTAAACTTACTTTTACTAGATTCAACATTTAAGTTTTAATAGTAATTCAGAAAAAACTTTCCTCTGCATTTCTTCAGGCAGCCACAGAAGTCTTTTTGTAGCCGCATGCTTCACAAAGTGTCACATAATGCCAGTTATCTCTTTTATGAGCCTTTACGGATCCCTGCCCTGCGCTGTCACTGTGTATCTAAGGAGAGCAATGCTGCACGAGGTCGTAGGAAGACGTGGAGGAGTTGTGGCCTTTCATCTTGTGGGACTGATGATATTGTGCTGAGAAGGTGGTCACACTGTACTGTGGATGTACTGTGACAGCTGAATACGCTGCAGCCACTCTGCTCTGCTGCCAGTTTGTTCCAGTGGTCACTCACCAAAAAAAAAAAAAAAAAAAAATAAAAATCAGTGTGCAAGGAGCATTATCCCCACAGATCACTTTCGTGTGCTCTCAGTCTGATAACAATCTGCTGCCTTTATTTGGATGACAGTCAAATGAGATATCACTTATTATTTGATTATTTCCAGTCCAGTAAATTAACACTCTGCGTGGTGTGATCAATTGTAAGATTGTGGACATAATCATTCAATGCACACAGCAAATTAATACATGCACAGAGGCCTCAGCACCACTAATTATGTGAGTGATATTTGCTATGTGAAATGATATCTTCTCATCATGGCAGTCTCTCCATTGCCTGACAATAAAGTCATTTTAAAAACACCAGATGAAATTAATTATGTGTTTCTCACAATAGAATGTTTTATTTTCAGGAGAT
Organism: Pseudochromis fuscus; assembly: GCA_900323345.1. Classification (NCBI taxonomy): domain Eukaryota; kingdom Metazoa; phylum Chordata; class Actinopteri; family Pseudochromidae; genus Pseudochromis; species Pseudochromis fuscus. The sequence goes on from OOFC01048435.1 coordinate 30,492, forward strand.
CTGCATCACTACATTTTCCTGGATTTGAAAGAATAGATCTGGCACAGTTAAGGTGACTTTCACCACTGTGTAATCTAGTAACTCCTGAATAAATAAACTCAGAGAGAGCATACAAAAAAACCCATCACTATTCAGCTGATCCCTAGAAAAGTGAAGTTATTTATTTAGTTTTTCTATGACATCATCCCAGCAGAGAAACACAACTGTGTATGTGCAGTGCGTCACACAACTTGGAAACAAACCAGAAACTACATTTTTATTTACAGTCTGTGTCAAACCTCCACACATTTGTTTCAAAGCATCAGAAACAGACACAACGTCAACCTCAGACACTCACACACAAACACACAGCTTACACCTGGATGTGTGAGTATCCTTCCTCCTTTGTTATCTGTATTTCTGTTGTTTAACTGTTTAACACACAATATAAAACAATTTCTTATTCCCTCCTGACTTTGTCATCAACCCACTTGTCTGTAGCTCCGTGTTGTTGCTTCGAAACAACGAATAACGTCGTCATCCCGACTCTGCACTTTGTGATATTACAATGTATCTCTTTCTCCCTCTGTTTTGGTGGTCTCCAAAAGTGCCACACCTTTATCAGCCCATCTTTTGAATGGTGTGTTACTGTCACCTTTTTATTGGTGCCATGCTGCCTGAAGGAACACACACACACACACACACACACACACACACACACAAATCATGGTAGAAATACAAAGGCACCCACTCACAAAGACACGTCACTCACCCTGTGGGACATGAACAATATAACCAGCCCCTGCAGGTTAATCACAAGATGCTGTGCTCTCTCTGGAGTCGCTCCCACCGGCACCTTTCGGTGGGTGTTGGGACTCTTATCGATTTTATACACAGCGAGCGCTGTAAGGACGGATAGAAAGCAGTGAGTAACAGAGAGCCAGTGCGTGAGTCAGTGATCGGTCCTCGCTGTTATTTCATTATCCCTTTGATGATGGATCACATACTGACCCGGCTTACAGAGACCACTCTGTCCTGTGGTGCGGCGACCAGACTCCCTGAAGTAATAATTGTATCATATCAGGTTTTATTTGTACTGTTTGCTAACAACATTAAGAAAGAATTTGATTACGTTATTAAATACATGCAAGAGACACAAAAAGTATATTCTCTACATACTAGAAAATGTACACGCCACTGAGGATCATTTATTTGTGAGTGGGTATAATCACAACTGTATTATTACATTTGTACAAATGGTGAGTGGAGAAGGACAACAATATTAAAGCATCATCATCAACAGCTTTTAGATAAAGGCCTCTATAGCAGAGGATGACAAAAGTTCAAGAAGGGCAACTCTAATATTGTCATTACAGCTTCAAATGTCAAGTGTTTATCAGCTTCTACCTCCAGTTAAAGTAAAATGGACTCACTCAGTGTAATTATTTATATGTTTGTTCATATTTGGAGAAACAGTAATAAACTGAGAAAATAAGGAAGCAGCCTGAACTCCTTTTCTGCAGCTTTTACAAACATTAAAGCAAACCAGTAAACATCAAGATAATTGGTCAATGAAGTATCAAGTAAGTGCAAAACACAAGTTCACTCAGGTTTGGAGTTCAGTTAGAGGAAGGTGTGTAAATACAAGTACACACAAACGTTCATCAAGTTCACACACACACACACACACACACACACACACACAGACACACACACACACACGCACTGTCACTTAATGTGAATGTGGTTATGCCTTCTGACTACACTCATTTATCCTGGTACCTCTCTGTTTCCCTGTGTAAGTGCTTGCATCTATGTGTGTGTGTGTGTGTGTGTGTGTGTGTGTGTAGCCTGTCACACTGCTTTCCTGGTTTCAACACATTTCCCTCATTCAGCCAGCAACAATCCTCTATTTCCTGCCAGTGACAGACGGCCTCAGGCGGCAATATAACTGTGGAGGAGCGAAGAGGAGGAAAGAAGAAGAGGAAGAGCAGAGTCACATGAATGGGATCCTCCACCTCAGACACAGCAGTGCTGATCCAGAGGATACATTATGTACAGTACGGACCACAGGAGTAGTTTAAGATGTGAAATCCAACACAGAGGGGGCAGGTGACATTGTCATTGATCACAGTGTTCCTCTGATTGAGGCTATTAGAGTTAGACTAGCTTGAGGTGAACTGCTCAAAAGTGATTTAATAGAACAGCAGGACGAACTCTGGTTGGTTCAAAACAGACATTTAGATCCTCCCTTTTATTATTAGACTTTACTCCAGAGCATTATCTGCATTGTATACAAGGCTGGGGAAACCCTTTGTGGCCTCAATGTTTCTTATTCATGACAAATGTAGAGGGGGTGAATTTTTATATAACTCGTCCACTTAAATTGTATTAAGGCTTGCAGGTGTCATCATCACAGGAGGTAAGTCACAGTCAGATGTGACCTTTCACAATCTCCCAGCTCCACCCTCTCATCCAAATATGGTCACTGCTGGCTCCAGATGCACACGATGGCGACGGCCATATTGCAAAAAAATCTTTTAGAAACAGTCTTTGGGTAAATGTGACAGCAAGCAGAGGAGAAAATCACCACTTCACCACTTAACTTTTAATTTTTAATGCCAAATAAACTTCCAGTTAAAATATATCCACAATGTGATGTTTTTGAGCACATAGTTATCTAATGTTTTGTTTCTGGTTTTTATATTTATTGTCGGTTATGCAAGAGCATCCCAGTGCACCCCAGGACAGCATTTTGTACTGAGTCTGCTAATAATTCTGAACAGTTAAGGATGTTTCCTACTTCCAGGAATATTTAATAACATTACAGAATGAATATTTCCTCTAATAACAACACAGTTTTCCCCTGTTTAACACACAGCCTCAGTGCTTTGTATCATTACTGTCTTACACGCACACAAACCAAATGACAAAAGACACATTTAAGAAATAATCCAGAGACTACACGCAGACACACACACATATAACACGTTGGTTTTATGGCCCAGAGAGAAGCATTAGTATTGATGAAAGGATCTATTAGAAAAAGCAGTTGAATGTAGTCTCACGTTATTTCCCCTGAGAAACTCATTCCTAAGATGCCTCAATAACACTTCGCAGACTGAACTCATGGTTTTTAATTCAAATAGTGTACGGCATTTTTCATTAAAGTCTCAAAAACATCAAAAGACAGAAATCATATTCTGAGACTTCTTCCAGATTTTGATAATCCTGCACCTGATAAATTTAATTTACTGGTTTGTTAAAAAGTTTCAGTGAAGTGTAAAAAGTCAAAGTTCAGTGAAATTATTTCCTCTGAGAAAGAAGAGGTCAACAAGCAATATCACAGAGCAACACCAGTGTACAATAACTCAGAGACGCTTCATTATAATCATAAAAGAAACATTATTTTGGGGAACAGAGCAGATGTAGAAAATCATCATCTGATGTGGTTTATTTTCTTTGCAGCTTCTTCCTGCCGTTAAAAAAGATTTTCACAGCTTTCCACTGAGCGTGCTCACAGAAAGACAGATGAAAAATTTCCTTAATAGAATAATAATTTGGTTTAAGCAATGATTTTTTAATTAACATTCCTGCTTCAAACCAGGAATAAATTAAATTCCTCCACTAATTTTATTCTAAGGACATTGCTTTGCATGTCACATTAATAACAATGATAAGAGGAAGAAATATATAGATTAATGTCTAATTACCAAACTGTAATATTAGGTTCTCATAACAAATTGGGGATTCCCCTATTTTTCCTCTAGCGCCACCATGAGGTTGACATTATTACCTCTTTGTAAAATATTACACTCTACTCCTACACTCTACTCCAATGTTTAACATGAAATTACAGTAAACAAGTGTGTGTGAGGAGGGTTTTGAAGACTACGTACATTCTACATAACAGTCTTCACAAATGGTACAAAGCTAGTGAGAAAATACTGAGCACAGTCTCCAATCTACAGTTTTCTCCAAGGCCACAGGTCCAGACAACAGATCTGTCAGATGGCTGCTGTTCACTCAGACACACTCTCATTAAAGTAGAGGAGACATTTTTACCTCTGAGAAAGACTCTAGATGTAATAAATCCAACAAAACAATCTATGATATGAAATTAGGAACAATACAAAACAACTTTGTAAGCGAGTCCTGGACCGACTTTTGGGTTTCTACCAGTTGGCCTTGGAGCACCACTGGACACATTTTAACTACTTAAAAACACTTGGTAATTAATGTTAATTCATATTTTATCGTCTTCAGAATTTTTGCCCCATCCACTCCTTTCCCCTACGCCGTCTTCATCAGTGCCCCCCGGCCTTTCCCTACTTCCTTTTCCTTTCTTTCATGTCTGACAACAGAGCACAGCAGTTGATTAGAGCAGAAAAAGAGAGTCCATCTGCTGAAGAGGGTTCTGACCCACAACAATTCACCGCTGCAATTAACTCAAGCACCATGACTCACTACTGGAGGAGGGGGGGGGGGCAGAGGGAGTAAGCATGAAAGCATTCCTGGAAAAAAAAAAAAAACTGTGTGCATTCATGATTTCTATGATGACAGCAGTGATGTCATCATACACCACAGGCCTGTGTGTTACGTCTAGCTTGGGTTCTTTCTCTTCGGAGAAAGATTAGGATGATGTTTAAGTTCATTTTGTAACCACAGACTGTATATACAATGGATGAAGCTAATATGATGTCACCCGTTTGTTTGTGGACTTGCATTTGATGACAGTAGTTCAGCATTTGAATGTCGCCATGTTGGTTGTTCTGAGCCAGAAGTGACCATATTTGGTTATGAAGGGAGGAGTGAGGAGGTGGGTCTGACAAATGAATAAAAAGGACACTGTCCAATGTGCATGAGACTGGAGTTCACAGCTGGTCTGATTGGAGATCAGACCTGTCAATCACACTAACCACACCCCTTAATCCTCCTCTTTTTGAAGCTTAATATCTACTTAATCATGATTTATTTTTACAGATTTATCTCGAGATCACTGATAATAAGAGGTGACTTCAGCTGATGACATCAGAATGAAAAAACAATAGTATTGACTGAGTATTTCATGATTGAAAATTATGTTTTTTTTAATAGAAGTCGTTTTTGGGAACCTATAGTGGCTGCTGGTTGCTTCGTCTATTTGTATGATTGCAAGCAAAAAAACAAAAAAGGTACTTGATTAACTTTGCATGAACACAAATCTGGACTGTAGTTGCTGTTGCATGATTTGAGATAGGTTCATATTTCAGTACATTACACTGAAGTCCTCCAAACTGCATCACAGCTGCACAGGATCACACAGCATGCAGACATGATGCTGCCGTTCTCTACTGAAATGACATCACAGCTCAGTTGATATGCACAAGCAGGTATCGTTAGCAGCAGATTTACTATTTCACCCACTGAACGAACAATGATTTATGGAGTGACAAACAGATGGCTGGTGCATGCATGTCGGCTCAGAGCAACAGCAACATAAAGCAGGAACTGAATAGCTGCTACACAGTTTGTTAGAAAATAAATAATCAATAATATGTCAGTCTTACACAAAACAATGCCTTGAGTGATGGATATTGTGTCACAGCCTAGCTCCGAGTTGTTTGACATTGTAAATAATACAATGATATGCACATATATACACATTATCAGAGTTTGCATGGAGCCAACAGGAACACACCCCCTCGACCTCAGGGGAATCATTTCAACCTGACACCCAAACACAAGTTATAATTCCCCGCTGCATAAATCAGCATAATGAACATGTCCAACAAGCGCACAAAGAAAATGCTAAAATGTGCACAGTTAATTAGGCAGCAGCTAGTTAGCGGTGAACAAATGCCTTCACATAGCACACAGCAGCCTCACATAAACACATGACACATCAACCGACAGGCAGCAGGTGCTCGGCTGTGAGATGTGGTCCTCCTCGGTCCATGATCCCAGTGGAGACTCAGTCCTTCAGGTTTGGTCCTGAGCAAAGCAAAGCTGTATGAGCTTAAAGGAGCAGTACGTAGAATTTAAGGAGATATATTTACAAAAAAATTGAGCACATTCATCACCTGAAAACCTGAGTTGTTGTGTTCATGTTACTTTAGAAGAAGTCTTGTGCATAATTATTAGGACCTCTACCATGGAGGCCACCATCTTATGCCGCCATGTTTCTGCAGTAGCCCAGAACCATAGACTACATAGAGATGGATGAAGCAACCGGGGCTCAAAAAAGAGGCCAGTGTGGAAGTGAATCGTTATGATTTCAAAAAGAGGAATATTTAGGGGCGTGGTTAGATTGATCGATAGCTTTCTTCTGGTTCCAAACAACCAACATGGCGACATTCAAATGTGGATCTCGTGGCTTCAAAATGTGTCCACATACCAATGGGTTAGCTTCATCCCTTATATATACAGTCTATACCCAGAACAGCTAAAACCAAACCCATGTGATACTAGATGAGATGACTTTTTATTTTTGAGGCTTATTGGTGATTTGCAGACAACACATTGTTACATTACTGACAGTAAGTGAGCGAGGATCAAAAGGGAAAATGTCAAAGGATAACATTCATTTCAGACCATCCATCAATTTTTTTTTATTATTTTGCACAGTAAAAAAGGACAAATTTCAAGGACAGGTTGATAAATATAAGATGAGTGCAGGTGAGAAAAGAGACATGAAAAGGGCTTTTACAGGGTTCTTACCTAAAGTAATAAACAAGTACAAAGTTAAACATAGTATATAAAATATGAGACACAATAATTAACAAATAGTTTGCCTAGTGGAACAAAAAAGAGAAAGCAAGAAAAGCCCATATGCTCTGACTGGGAGTGGATGATGTGTTCACCGTCTGAGTATTTCTGCATGAATGAGAGTGAGAGTGTGAGCAGAAGGAAAGGCTACATTATAAAGTAGAAGTAAATGGAGAGTCACATATGTGTTTCCTCTTGTCCACAGTAGTCCTGTATCACTCTTTTTTAATAGTGTACAGTTAAGTCCATTTGATTTTCTCTCCGTCTCTGTCTGCACACCTCACTGTTCGCTCTTTATTCTGAATGCTATGAAAACATTTCCTCTCTTCCTCCCATCTCTCCTTCACTCTCTGCTTCATAACGCTCTGGATTGTTGCCTTGCTGACGTAGGTCGAAGGTGGTGACACCTTTGGCGGTTTCTGGCACTCGACGGCCGCGGCAAATTCTCATAAAGGCTAAGACAGGGAGGGGTGGGAGATGCAATTTTGTTGGATGCCACTAAATCCTACACCCTGTTGTTGTAGACCACGTGTTTTCAGGAGGTGGCTTTGGTGTTATTAAATGTTGTCATGTGTATTATATGTCAAGTGTGAGTCGAGCCCAGATCTCTGAGCAACAGCACTATCAAATCACTATCAACCTTTCAGAGAGTGAGCTGCAGAGTGAGAACATCTGGGCCCTGGGTCCATCATTGGTCATGGCTACATGGCCCAGCGGTGACAAGTGGAGCGCCCCTAGCAGCCAGCATCACAGGTCCACTGGTAGCTTATCCCACTGAACCCTGGTCTTCATGTGGATTAGTGGTGAGCTCTTCACTCTGCAGCTCACCATCAGACGCCGCCTAACCAAAAGCAGTCAAAAGAGATTGGAGATTTTAATAAGTGTGTGAGCTCCATCAAGGATTCATGGTTTGATTTCTCCTTGTGACCATGTGTTTGCTTTCAATGCATATGGAAAAAATGACTCTGTTACTCAGAACTGAAACATCTTCCAAGAGGATGTGATTGAATTTTATATGAATATCAATGTTGTGTATTAACCAGTGGCACAAGCACTGACAGCACTGTGACTCTGTCCATTGTGACCCAGTGAGTTATTGATGAAAGCAGAGGGATGTAAGAAGGCAAGTGATGCAGATTTCAAGTAAAACAAAGTGTAGCTTCATCACAGAATTTTTTAATTACATAGCTGTCTGTTTGTGAGACTTTGTGTTCATGTTGTTTTTTTTGCCTCTAACTAGTAGACAGAACCTGTCTGATGAGGCTCACAGCTGTACTTCTGTAATGAAATCCTATGGGAGGAGAGTGCATTAGTCGGCTTCCAGTTATTTGTTCAGATGTCTGTTTGGCCAAAAGCACGCTGGATATCTCAGACACAGCGGATTAGATTTTGAAACCTAAAGGCTGCAGGCTTACAAGGGTGGAGCAGGTACATAGTAAATGGCTTCCAGAAAATGTGAAAGTAGTGCATTTTAACTTAATTTTCCTGTCTGTGCACAGCGGGGAGCAGCAGGTGTCATTCAGTAAAGAGTAAAGATAGTTAAGTGTCCGGCGAGGTGGTTTGAAAGTGGTAAACAATTTAAAAAATGCTGTAATTGGGCATGAGTGCTTCTTAGAAGTTAGACAGGTGTCAGTGACAGTCTTTCTGTGTATGCCCAAGGGAAAGTTACACAGCTGCTAATGACAGTGTTCAGAGACAGACTAATGTTAGCCTCATTAACATACTGGAGTAGAGCTAAAACACACCAGGGACAGACGCAGACAGTCCACTGAGACAGTCGCTCACTGATAACACGCTGCCAGAGTTTAATGTACCTGTGGGAAAGCTAAATACTGAACAGAATCATTCTTGTTGAACTTTTTTTCAGACGTCAATTTTACAGCATGTTTACAGGAATCAGTGTCTGAGATGAATGACAACTTTACTGGTTCCCAGAGGAGCAGAGCAAGGAAAAGTCTAAACGGGAAGAGACGGATAAAGATGTCAAGAGGGTTAGTGTTGTCTACAAATAGCTGTTCACGATGTGGTGGTGCAGCTGCAGCGGCCCGACTGACGTTCACCTGTGTTTCATTACATAACAGCTCGACATTAAATCACTTTATTCTTTTAAGCTGGAGTCCCTGAAAATGCTGGGTTGTGGGCAAGAACTGGGAAAATATTGGTCTATTAACTACATGCTGGGTCATTTTTATTTATTTTTAATCCATACACTGTATATAGAAATGGACAAAGCAAGTAGGGCTTAAAAATCTCATACAGATTGGGCAGTGGCTTCAGGTTCAAAGGTCAGACCCGCCTCCTCACTCCTCCTTTAATATCCAAATATGGTCACTTCTGGCTCCAAACAACCAACATGGTGACGGTCAAACCAACAGGTGATGATTTGTCCATTTCTATATACAGCTGTGCATGTTTTTAACTCAAAATTTTATTGTTTATATTCAACATTTTACTGTTTTCACTATGCTGATATTGTTTTTTTCTAAGCATTTTATTGTTTTTACCCAACATCTAATTGTTTATATTCAACATTTTATCATTTATATTCAACATTGTGCTGTTTTTACCCAACATTTTCTCTTTTTTACTCCATATTTTATTGTTTTTACCCAACATTTTTATAGATTGGTTTGTTGTTTTGTTTGCTGACTTGATAAAAACCATCCATTTTAACTAGGTTG
>OOFC01048436.1:0-12088 GCA_900323345.1 Pseudochromis fuscus
ACAGAGCCCGAGCTGGCCACCCACTGAGAAGAGTGGAGTGGATGGGGGGGTGGGGAGGGAAGGAAGGCGAATGTACCAATGAGTATGTAAAGGAAAGAAAGCTGTGAGGGTTAAAGTGAGACTTGAAACAAGTCAGGACGATGGCCTCAAATTGTGCTGAAGTGTCAGCAGCCAGCAAACTAAAAGGATTTGGTGGCTGGCTTTCAAGCACTTCAGCTTTTTAATTTGTAGGAAGCAAACGGAGTGTTAGAGCACTCGGTATTTAAGATGTCATCGGGCACTGTGACAGATAGGAACATGCACTGACCTGAGAGGAATTTGCCTGGAAGTATAGCAAGCATAGGTGGCTGTTTCCCTCATGTAGATCAGATTCAGTCCTCTCTGCCTCACGGTATAGGAAGAGCAGGAAAATAGGAATGTATTATATTGTATGTTAGTATGTTTGCTGTAGATGGAAGGCCTAATTCAGTTTAGTAATGAAGAAGACCTTCAAAAAAGAAAAAAATCCCGGCTAAGCAGTATTTTGACTTGTTAGTGTTTATTATCTGTATCCTCTATGTAGTCACTGTCACTCTAACAAAATGTAACCAACCTGCAGACTGACTCATCTTTAGAAGGGAGATAATCTCATAAGACTGTATTCTGCTGCCTTATCCCTTTTCCCCATTCTTTGCAGTTTCTTTACTTTTTTTTCTTTTTCCATTTATTTTTATCCTCAAAGAAGAAGGAAGAGGCTTTCCTCAGACAGAAACATGTGATAGGTTGTACATAGCAGATGTAAAATTGTCCTTTCCATGTCAGTATTAGGTCAATGTTTATTTATTTTTCTTTTGTTTTTAGGTTTTGTCTTATTTCTGCATCTGATGTTTCTACAGACATTTTGAACAATTCAGCGTTAAGACAAGAACATTTCACAGTTTTACAGTTTCGTGTTCGCAAAACTACCCCGAAACCTCATAGCAGTGGTTCTCGTTTCAGTGTAGATATGACTTCATTCCACAAATTGTTTTTCTTTTCTTTTTTTGCATACAGGAAGTGATGCACAGTAGCAGTCACTTTAAACTGAATTTACATGTGTTTTTATTTTAGTTTGGTGCTGATGTAAATCTCAAAATATCCATTTGCTTGGCAGAATTATTTCACGAAGGGATCCACGAGATTTCAGTATTTTTTAGCTTTGTTTAGGGGACTTGCACTGTTGAAGTTTGAAGGGAAGCAAAAGTGAAAAATATTCTTGCAGGGAAGCATTCCCTTGTGACTGACAAGCAACACATTTGTTCAACTTACTTTGATGTTGCTCATTTAGTTTTTAAACTACTAATAAGTCCATGAGTTCAGCCTTTTTAACATTGTATGAAATGCTCCAGTCATTGAGCCATTTATTTGAGCCACTGGTTCTATGAACCTTCTATGAACAAACCGGCTTGTTTTTATCATTTCACATTTGTTTTAAGCAGCTACACTGTGCTGGAAATGGGTCAAGAAAAAAAAAAAAAATCTAAAATGCAGCTCAAAAACCATCAAGACAGGGTAGTGTGTGCCAAAGCATCTGGACAACTGTGGGCATGTTGAACACAGAGTATCCATTCCCCTGTTCCATGAATCCATAAAGGTACTGCTTCTTGACAATACTAAAACATTTCAACTGATGTACTGTATATTCCACAAAATGCTCGTTATTTATTTGTAAGTATTTATTTATTTATTTATTTGGTTTGTGGTTTTGAATGCATATTTATGCATACATATTATACTCTATGCTTCTGAGCCTTATGTGAAGGCTGTATTGTTACTCAAACTTAGCTAAAATATACTTCTCTGTCCTGAGCCTGTCTTGAGTCTTTTTTTTTTTTGTCTTTTAATTTGATCAACATTGGAAAAACTTTCCTCAAATGCCACCTTTTGTAGATGAGTTAAAATGTGGACATTGTGGCTCCCATACTAAAAGTAAGCTGGGAGGGGGAGAGCCAGAATTAATTAATTTACGTAATCTGGTGTAGACGTACGTCATGCAAAAATGTGTGGAAAGGCTTTTGAAGCGGCTGTTTAAGGAAGGGAATTCCACACACTGATAAAATAGTTCAACACTGTACTTGCACACTTAATAAACTGATCTTTTACCGTGCAATTTATAGGGATAGATATCCCTTTCATTGTTAGTCTGTTATATACAGTTATTTAGCATCTTTCAATTATATCCACTTCAGCTATTTCCTCACAGTGACATTATTTTTTTGCCTGTGTCTGTTTGCCTGTTAGTAACATTACAGAAAAAAATGTAATTTGAGAAAAATATAGATACAGTCTTACCCAAGAAACTAATAATTCAAATATAGGAAAGATCAGATTTTGGGGAAACTCCAAATCTCTTATAATTGGTTAATGTTTCAACAGAGAACCAGTAGGGGGCAGTAAAACAACACAGCAGCATCTGTGAGTCAAAGAAGAAGGCAGCAGCACAGGGTTCAAACTGAAACACTGGAATATTTTGCTTCTTAGGGGAAAATTCACAACTTTATCACATCTAGATGGATTATCTGAAATTCTCCACACACACATGCAGGATGATAATTTGACTTGTTAGTGCAGATCACATGGATGATGTCTTCTTGGCAGAGGTTTATGCTCAGAGTGCTCTTTACAAACTCCTGGATAAATATGTATGTGTTGTACCTGGTTGCTGTGGATAATCTACATTGATGAGCTGGTCTGCCTAACTCTTAAATTGTTTTTATATGATTTCTGCATATATGTAAAGATACATCTTAGTTTGCCCGATACTCACTGCATAAACCAAGAAAATGCATTCCTGTCTTGTCTTTTTATTCACAAAGTTTTACAAAACCCCAGGGTTAAAATGTTTATTGCCATCATACAAAACACACAAAACATACAAAACTCGTTACATTAAAAAATTCAAGTTTTGAGAAAGCCTTGGAAAGCTCTTGTCCATGTTTGCCTGTGGGCAAGTCCTCATCTCCTAATACTTCAGTATCTCCTCTGCCTGGGGGAGAAGATGGTGTTGGGGTTGCTGTCTCGTTCCCGCTCCTTCTCCCTTTCCTTCTGGCTGTTCGGAGACAGAGCCTCCTCCAGCTTCTTCTCAGTCTTGAAGAGGTCTCGCCCCGTACGCAGGATGTGCTCTTCAATTTTACGGTGGCGCTTCATGTCTGACAACACTTTATCCAGTCGAGCTTCCCTTTTGACAGAGGAGCGAGCTGAAGATCCTGGGAAAGAAGAAACAACATTAAAGTCAGCAGAAAAACCACATCATCATTTGTGCTCTTCTTTTTGAAATCCAGCATACAAAGAAACAAAACACCATTATTTGATTTAGCCCTTAAAACTCTGATCTCAGTCGTTAATATCTGTCACACCTGGAGTTCTGCGTCTGTTGATGAAGGCATTCTTCGGAGTGACTTGCATTTGCTCCTCATCAAAATCAAACTCAGTTGGGGTTGGAGGCCTGGAGAAAAAAACAAACAAACTTTAGACTGTTCATATCCAATATCACTCCACAGACCTAAATCTTCAGAGATGAACAGTGACACTGACTTGCGCTCTCTCTCCTGCCTCTCCCTTTCCTTCGCTGCGTCTTCCTCGTCATCTCTTTCAGGTGAAGGGGTTCGTTCAGGCGTAGGGGGCCTTCTAGGAAGGGGCACAAAGTTCAACTCCAGCATCTCCCCTTTCGCCAGGAGCTCATAGAGTCTTTTGATCTCAGCTGGAGGAGGCATCCAGTTTTTGGGATCCTCCATTTCCTCATCGCTGTACGCAAGATCCCATTCACCGTCCACCTCTGCAGCCGGCTTTCCCTCTTCAGTATCTGCAGCTGTGTCTGCCTGAGCTTCATCCTTCTGTGCCTCTCCTTCCACTGCATCTGTGGTCCCATCTAAGGAGGCAGAAGTAAAGGTGTATACAGTTAACGCTTTTAATCAGTGTTGGGAATAATTGTACAGACACTTTTATTATAGACACTCAGTCTCCCATATTTCTCTGTGATACTGGAAAACTGTGACCTTTCCTAAAATAAAACACACCTGAGCTCTTTCTTTAAACACACAGATACAACTCTAATGTACTAGATACAATACATATTAATTACTGGGTTAAAATCAGGGGTAGTCACAACAGTTAGTAACCATCTATCAGGTGTGAAACATCTGACCTCTAAATTATTTGCTGCAAAAACCTTTAAAACTTCACAAACTGAACAATCACTGGTTAAATAAGTAGGTTACAAAACAAATTACATAGCTTTTAAATCTAAAGAGGGCTGTATCTAGTACTTCATACGTAATACTTGTTTTGTTTTTTTTAAATAATTTGTGCAGTTGTTTTACGGTTTTCTATTGTTCCTTACATTGCTCGCATTGGTTATTACCACATCCAAGACCTTAAAAGCCAAGAATGTCCTACAGCTATACATTGATGAAACTAATATGCTTATCATTGGCCCTGTTGCAGTTTACTTCAATTGACTGTCTGTCACGAAATATAGCCCAAAGAGTTGCTTTTGAAACAACTTGTTTTCTGCAGCTCCTTCTCTAAGAGCAGCTCAATTTGAACCAGGTGCAACCTAGAGATTGTAACAAGTGATTTTATTGCATCTGATCTGGACTACTGTAACTCTCATCACATTACCCCTATTTCAGCTATTCTTCATCGGCTCCGAACAAATTTTAGAACAGGTTTAAAGATTGCATTGAGAACGTTTAAGGCTCGCTTTGTAAGTAAGTTTCTGACCCCACATGTTGCCAAAACGCTACATACTTTTACACAATCAAGTTGCAAATCAAAGGTGGCAGGGTCTTTTCTATGAGACCTCCCCATTCTGTGGAACAACCCTCCTGAGAAGATCACACTCTTTATCCTCTTTTGAAGACATATAGGAGTGCACATTTTCGGGACTTGTGGTTTAAACTCTATGTGTAACACAGTTATTATTATTACATCTGTATAGGACACCTTAATGGGCACTTTTCCCATAAACTTCTTCAGGATGTGTGCTTTCAGATTTCAGTCTTTTTGTTCTAATGTTTCTTACTGCAGTTACCCGTCTCCTCCTTGGCTGCAGTGTCCTCCTCCTCCTCCTCCTCTGTGGCTGTTGTCATCTGAGTGTCTTGCTGCTCTGTGTTGCCCTCCTCCTCCTCTTTGCCTGCTCCAGGTTTTTCTGCATCTTTGACACCCAAAGCCTCGATGCCCTCTCTCAGTGAAGAGTCTGTGGCTTCAGCCTGCATCCTTCTTGCTGCTGCTGGGAAACTTTATAGCCACAGATCTGCTGAACAAAAGCATGTTCTATTAACAATAAACACTTGAATACTACTTAAAGTAACTCTAGGTCTTTGTGCTTTTACCATGAATAATATCATACGTGTAACTTTTAACAATCACTCTAATGACAGCTGCAACAAAAATAAAGAGTCCGCGTGGCTACAACTAGTTTTTTTATCCTTGTATCCTACTTAACAAGCTAGCAAACGTCAGGCCTAACCGCCAGCAATTTCAAAACAGAACTTAGTTAAGCAATATACGTGCCTTAAATGGTCATTACCGGTTTTGTCGTGGATTAGTGTCGCTGTGGTTAATAGTGTTTGATTAAATTCTTTCACCAAAGCACCCCATGAGACTTGCTAAGTGTAATAAACGACCGTGCAGAGACGTAAACATAGCGCCATTTTGGCTGGAGGGAGTTGTGTGACGGCCTCCCTGGTTCCACTAGGCTACACAACTCCACTGACTAACAAACCATGCGGATGGTCCGTCCACATCCAGCATAACCATCGCAGGGAAGACGGTGGCCGTGGAGATCTACGCTTGACACAGCTTCCTGTGGGTTGCGCAAGCGCACACGGGACATAGGGCAAATGAGACGAAAATGTAATAAAATCTTTTACTCTGGTATAACCGTTAATTTATTGATTTGAAACATATCTGCGTGCGTTTGTATGGCATAAAGGTGAATAATGTATTCGATTTTAATTGTAAATACCACGAATATGCGCAAAAGACGTCAATTAGGCGCCAGTGTGGGGGCGGGCTCTGATTGGTCAGCAGCCGTTTCCGGGCTGATTTGAAAAGTGTTCGGTTAGATGGTGAAGTTTAGGGGCTCGACCGCCATTGTTAAAAGGATGCGTCCGCAATGTTTTAAAAGCTCAGTGTAGGACATAACCAAGGTTTGGATCCGGACGTTTTTAGATAATATCGGTAAGCATTAAACACTTTGGTAATACTCGTAATAACGGAGCTCAGCGACGTTAGTTTGCTAAGAACAAACCTTTAACGTGGATTAGCCTTGGCCTGTTATTAGCAGCTTGACTCCATAATCAAGAAGGAAAACGTATATTAGATGGCAATATTTTACTAAAAGGAGAACTGCCATTATTTTGAAGTCCAATCTTGTTTGTTATTGTGTAAAATTAAACCTTCTTGTGGTTCAGAAAACATCAGCTCACTATATGCTTGGCTAACTCGTTAGCTTGTTATCCAAGCTTGTTATTGGTATCGGGAGCTCCAACATGGCTCAGCGTGTGGCGGTATCAGATGGAGGGAGCAAGAAGACATCCAGGGTCCGGGTAGCCGTTCGTCTGCGGCCCTATATGGGCAAAGAAGATGAGAAGGGCGAAGGACTGTGCGTGAGAGGCCTGGACTCCCAGAACCTGGAAATAATCAACTGGAGGAACGCAACAGAAACAGTCAAATACCAGTCAGTGTGTTCATTGTAACTTATTTTTTACATCATCGCGACTAGTATTTAAGTGTTAGTATTTAGCACGATGTGTTTGTTGTTTCAGCTTCGACGTTTTTCATGGAGAGCAAACGACACAGCAACAGGTTTTTCTCTCTTCAGTGAAGCCCATTTTACCAAACATACTGAGTGGACAAAATGCCAGTGTGTTTGCTTATGGCCCAACAGGAGCAGGTATGTTGAAGCATAGTGATTTAAGTTTTGTTATGATACACGTTTCTTATTAATGTCACAAGTCATTAAAGATGCTCGATTTGTCACGAAAGTTTTGTTGAACAAATTTACTTTTGGCTTGTGTTTTATTGTTAAGTTACCCCCAAAGACTTTTGTATAACTCTGCATGCTCTCTGTCATAGGTAAAACCCACACCATGTTGGGCAGTTCACAGCAGCCAGGTGTGATCCCACGAGCTGTTCGAGAGGTCTTTAATCTGGTGAAAGCGAAGAATGAGGATGAAGGATGGGACTACACCATTGGCATGTCATATCTGGAAATTTACAATGAGAAGGTATGAATGGTGTGCTACAATAACAATAGAATCTGAACCAGAATTTTTTTGTGTTTTATGCTTTTTACAAAGGTCAAATAATGCAGTGAAAAACTGAAATAAAGTGGCTGCCAGAATTTAAAATCTAAGTTAGCTGAAATTAACTAGCTGCAAAATCAACTTAAACAGCCAGATTTTTGCGCTGATTTGTAGCTGACTACCCTTTTAATTTGTTAGATGAGAATAAAATACATTACATGTAATTGGTATAATACCCGTGTCTAGTCTTTTGGTTTCTGTCTTGTGTTCAAAGTATTTGTACAATTACATGGTGTAATCAATCCCCCTTTCCCTTTTCTCAGGTGCTAGATCTTCTATCGCCCAACTCCCACGATTTGCCGATCAGAGAAGACAAGGACAAGAACATCCTCATCCCTGGCCTCACACACACGACCATCTCCTCCTTCTCAGATTTCGACAAACACTTTGTCCCTGCCACGCTCAATCGTACAACAGCTTCTACCAAACTAAACCAGCGTTCCAGCCGCAGCCACGCTATCTTGCTTATTAAGGTTTGACGTGTAATTTGATCAACATGCAGAAAAGACTGTTTGTTTCTTTATCATTTTTTTATTCACTGTTTTGTTCCTTGAGCTGCTTTGTTCTTTGGTATCAAGTGGGCGCTTAAACAGCATCTTAAACAGGTCCTGGTCTCTGAGCAGTAGGCCAGGATTTGGTAGCTGGTGCTGATATCAATTCTCTCTTGCAACACTCCCGCTAGCAAACTATGGGCTTTCTGGGACTACTCTGGGAGAGATACAAACTGGTGTCTGCTGTCCTTTTTTCTTATTTTGTATTCATCTCTACTTACCACTTGTGTTGTCACATTTGTCTTGTTTTTCTGTCGGCCTTTAACTTATTTAGCCTGTGTTCCACTTACCTACCTCTGGTATTTTCTGTCTGACCTCTGTGTGACCCCTTAACAACATTGTAATTTTTCCATTGATACAGGTTGTACGGACTCAGCGAGCCTTGCCCCACCGACAACAAACGGGAAAACTGTACTTGGTGGACTTGGCAGGGTCGGAAGACAACCGCCGCACCGGTAACCAGGGAATCCGTCTGAAGGAGAGCGGTGCCATCAACCTGTCTCTCTTCACACTCAGCAAAGTAGTGGACTCGTTAAACTCTGGCACATCAGTCCGTGTGCCATACAGAGACAGTAAACTGACACGGCTGCTGCAGGACTCTCTGGGTGGCTCAGCACACTCGGTCATGATCACCAATATTGCACCGGAGTACAAATATTATTTTGATACCTTTAGTGCGCTCAACTTTGCGGCCAAATCCAAGCTCATTGTGAACAAGCCCTTCACTTGTGAAACTGTGGCTGTGCCTGTGCTTCCAGGTGAGTTAAACAGAGTGAGAATTTTTGTTTGTTTTGTTTACTGCAAGTATAAAAAGAAACCTAATAGACAAAGAAGACTGAATTTGATTTAAAGACCAATAGGGGGCACCAATGTCGCATCCCAGCGGATGATGACTCAGTGTAAACTGTCAACTGTCTCCGGGCAGGGTGGATCTAATGTTTAGATTTTTGCACTCAGAAAAGAAAAAGCATCAGGACAAATATAATATCATTGTCTTAAAGCCAGTTGCACTTTGTTGTTGTGGCTTTAATACAGCTACTGCAATGCAGCGATGACTGATGCTTCATCTGACTTGCCTCACACTCTGGAGAATCCCACTGTTGCTCCAGTGCTCTGAATACTAAACTGTTAATTTTCACTCTGCCTTCATCTCCAGTGAAGCGGACCAGAGAGGAACACGAGGCAGGAGGTTCTGGCACCGAGCCACACAAGAAGAGGCAGAAAGAGGAGAAGAAAACTGAACAGGATGGGTCCTCACCCTCTGCACATTACCACAGGTTAAAGACCACATAGATGCAGAACGATTGATTTTTTTTTTTTTTTTTTAATTATTATTATTATTATTTTTCCTTTCTTTTTTGTCTGGCTAATCACACATTTGAACTGTGAGGTCTGGCTGAAGAAAATGCCTTGACGCCAGCCCAGTGCTGCTGCATCAAATTAATTTTGTTATGCTGTGTCTCATCCAGACAGCAGCAGCTTAAATAAGCCATAGCCTCAAAGTAGAGAAGGCCAAGATTTTATAGCTTGTGCTGAAAGCAGGTTTCCGCAGTGTTCCCATTGGCTACAGCTGCTGTGCCTACTGGGAGAGAGACTAGTGCTGCTTTCTTGCCATCTGTTATCAGCTGCACAAGTCTGACTGGGCTACAATACTAGTGAACTGGACCTTTTTGACCTTCCAAAGCCGAGATTAAACCATCTCTTGTTGTCCACATACTTATGATTTGTGATTTGGTTTTGTGTCTCTTTCAGTCCGGCGGAGCCATCAGTGATGGATAGATTAATAGCTCTAGAGAAGCTGATGATGAGCTGCCAGGACAAAGATAGACTCATGATGCTGAAAGACGTGGCCCAGTCTCGCAAAGAGATCCAGGTGAAAGCAGTGACCTACTTTTAAAACTGAGTTTGTCCAGCGTTTTCTCTCCTGTCATAATTTCAGCCTGATGCGGATCCTGTCAGATCTCAACACTGATCAATCAGCTGTTGGATATTCATGGATATTTGATAGCCAACCTTGACATCCTTATTTTGTTCTTGTAGGAGCTCAAAGAAAAGCAGAGGGAGTTTGAGAGCAAGGCCATGCTGTTCAGTCAGCTGGCTGGAGAAAAGTCAAAACAAGAACCTGCCTTCAAGAACACCACAGCTCCCCTGCAGAGAAAACAGTCAAATGCCACAAAATCCAATAAGCAACAAGCTGTGGTCCAACCCCTACAAGGTTGGTTTGAGGTGACAGACAAGTACAGATGTCATAGATTTTTCTAACCTTATCGAGAAGTATTGCACTGTTGGAATGAAAATGCAAGATGCATCAGATACTGTTCTCTTCGAATGAGCAAATGAGAAAGTGACCTTGGAAAACTTTTCCTGTTGTGTAGTCTTCTATTGTTCACACTTTCCTAAAGAGTAGTGACTCACTAATTCTGTCATGTTGAATCACTAGCAGTATTGATGAGCTGCAATGTGATATTGGAGCTCAATCTACTATATTGGTGCCAGAAAATATATCAAATGACGATGAGGAGGAATTATTTTTACACCCCTCAGCAACATAGAGAGTGAGCTAGATGCCTTTCCTCACAACTTATCTCATGCAAGTGGCACTATATTGTTTTACCTCGAACAAAATCTATAATTTTGACTTATCTTTGTACATTTTTAGTGGAAATATTCAGATCTTTAACAGAATGTAGCAGTAAATGAACCTAACATTGATGGTATATTTTGTTTCTCCCCTGTCAGTGTCCCAGCTCCAGCCTCTTCAGCAGCTTGCAGTCGTCAAAAAACAGTCCGTCTGCGTCAAGAAGAAAGAGAAGAAGCTTTCAGACGTGGTTGAGGTCAGCATCCGAGCCTCGACTGTGCTGTGCTTAGCTTGACACATCTGCAGAGTTGCAAGCATCAGATACAAGCTGACGTAGTGCATTAGCTTCAATTTGTTTTGACTCTACAGATACTGCAGGATCTCATTTATTAGACCAATATAGATGGATAAATGTTGACAGTTAAAAATAGGTTGTTTGTACTGTACATGATCTAATTGTGAAAATATATATTTTTGAATAACTGCCTCTCAGGCTCCGAACGGTAAAGAGAACGTAAATGAGAACGCCTGGGAATCCCAGCTCGACACGTCCGTGTTGGAGCACTCTCGGCAGAAAATCCTGAACATCCTGAACACGGGCTGCCTCAAAGAGCTGAAAGGTCTGCAGCAGATCGGGGACAAGAAGGCGAAACTCATCCTAGGCTGGAGGGAGATTCACGGTCACTTCTCAGAGGTTTGTGGGGAAAAAATGACAAATTTTGATCTTGTATCATCTTCAGAGTTTTTTTTCTTTCTATATACTTATGAGGACTTTGTGATTTGTTATTTTGCAGTTGGAAGATCTGATAAAAGTGGAGGGGATGACGGAGAAGAGGTTTTCTTCCTTCATGAAGGTAAAGTGATCAGCAAAGTAGCTGTGTTCTGCCATGTTTCTCCACCGCTTATGTCCACAGTGCAAATCTACAAATTAGGTGATTTGGGGAATCTTTGAGAACTTTTTCACACTCCATGACTTGTTGCAAATTATGGCTTTTTTTTGTAAAATGTCATAATTTCCCATAAAATCTACTGCAGACATGATGTTCAATCTCCAGGGATCCCCTGACTAGATTTAGAATAATAAGATTTAAAAATATATTGACACAGTTATGATTATATCTGCAAAATGGACAATATTCCTGTGTAATCATTGTTTTCTCCTTTTTTGCAGGCAAACATCCTGAGTGCCATGGGAAAATGATTATCATGTTGTTTTTTTAATCAAACCCACCTCTGTACATATTTTATTTGAAAGCTTTTTTTATTGGCCTTTTTTTCTGCCTTGTTTTATGATGTTTTTGTAGTTACGCCTGTGTTCCTGCTGGGGGCGCACTACTGCTTTTTAATAAATGTGTCATGACATTAAATACTCGAGTATTTATTTCTAAATAAATCTAATGGTCACCTTCACATGTGGGTCCAGCGTTGCCTCCTCTAAGCTGTGTCCGGTCGTGAATCTCCTTCCCTTAGTGGCTATCGACTTTTTCTTGGTTGAAAAAGCCTAATTGGGCTAATTTGTGAACTCTCGTCCTCTGCGGGTTCAGAAACACGAGGACACGCTTTATTACCGTGATGCAGCATAAGTGGATGAATATTGAATGTTGAGAGATGTTTTTGGGTGAAGAGGAGGA
>OOFC01048436.1:12108-44337 GCA_900323345.1 Pseudochromis fuscus
CACACCCCCCCGCCCTCTTCCTCCTCCATCCTCCTCCTCCCCCTCCTCCGGCAGCACGTACTCTGGTTGATTTCACTTTTCATTTCACACACACCCCTCCTCTCTCATCCACCCTCCATCCATCCAGGAGACTCCATCCCAGCACACTGCGCCGGAGCGAGCCTCCACCTGCCGCTTTCTCTCTCTACACACACACACACAACAGGGATCGGATTTTACACAAACTGGAGATACAAAGATGTCTGGCGGCGTTTGATTGAATATTTTTTTCCCCCATCTGAGAATGTTAAAGCCAGAGACGAGCCGGCTGTGATGAGACAGACGCTGGATTAAAAAAAAAAAAGGTCAGTTTGCTCCGTCTTCATAGCCAAGTGTTTTGCAGAGAAATCCAGATTTGAGGATTATTTATTTGCCCTTTTTTGCTTTAAATGTGAGAATCCAGTGTGTGGTTTTTTCTGCTTATCATTGCAATATATCAGCAGTAGCAGCAGTCCACCTTCACTGAATTCAGATCGGCATCAGGCTAATTAATGGGCAGCCTCCCTCCTCCTCCTCCCTCTCCTTCCTTCTTTGCCTCGTCTATCCGAGTATTTCCCCCTTTGTCTCCATCCTTTTTACAGCCGTGTCCTTTTTAGCTTTTGTTCTGTGCCCAACAACCGGCCACCATATGCTTGTTGTGCGGTTGTGTACACATGATGAAATAAAAAGCTATGTACACACCTGCACCGGAGACCATGGATGCTACTCTCGTTTCAAAGGAGCCTGCCTCCATCTGCCATGCCTTTGTACTCCCCATGTCATTGTGACCTGCTTTTCTTTTTTTTTTGCCTTACCTGAGAAAGCCACTCTGCTATTTGTATGTGTCTTTGTAGGCCTTTCACGCACTGAATCCTGGAGTGAATTTTATATGAGAAGTGATTAAAAAAATGAGGATAAATGTCATCTGATGTCAAAGTGGATTATTAAGAGGCTTATGGTGAAATGGAGCCTGCATCCAAACTCTAAATCTGCTAAAACAGAATGTATTTAGGGACTGTGCTAAAATTATTTATAGGGGGGGGAAAAAAATACAAACTGAACCCGGTGCCAAGCAGTATTAATAATTTCTTTCCTCTTCACTTAAGAAATGCAACATCAGGAGAACAGTGCTGGGGGGCAGTAGTAGTCAGCTGTAAACACAATAAGTGGAAGCATTGCCCTAATTTTAGAAAAGATAAAAACAAGCACCTTGCTTAACAACTATCTAAGTCATTCTTTGTTTACTGAACCAAAAGATACGGCACATTTAACATGTACTCTACTGCAGCTGTGCTCTCTGTTAAGATGCACAACAGATGAATCTACAGGTTAAATGTTTGTTTCCCAAATCTGACACTGATCCTATAACCTTCTAGCTAAACCCTTGATCCAGAGAGATGAGTTTAAATATCAAAAATCCACTCTTTTAAATCTGTGCTGATCCAGAATCTGTCAGGGTTTATCTTTAAGATTAAATCAAAAACCAGGACTGAGAAAAAGTTTAAGGGCCTCTGCTGAGCAATAAGAAAATATACACAGCTCCCATCTGTTTTTCACCCTTATAAATATGGGTATGTGTTTCTAAATATGGTTGAACCCACTTTCTGCCCCCTGCCCCAGGTGTAACTACGAGCAGCACACACAGGACTGGACCACGAACAGAGGCTTCATTCTGCTGTCAGCATGGCTGTGAACATGATGCCAGCTCCCACCATCTGGCCAGGGGAAGAGCAACCATCGCTGCTGGATCAGGAGGCCTCACTAGTGAGCCAAGCCTCCGTCTCGGTGCCATGCCCACCAGTCATAGGTGAAGATCTCATCCACAGCAGCGGCAGCCTGGGCGACGCACGGCCCACCCGCAGCAAATCCAAAGGAGAGCTAGTCATAGTCATCAACGAGAAGCTGAAGAACAGTAAGTGACTGAGTTTGACCTCATTGCGGTGGCGGCTGGGTGGAGGCTGGGTCGTGCAGCTGCTTAGTCAGCTCGCTCAGGGAAAGTCAAACTCCAGCACGTGAGCGAACACACACATTTACCTCTTCCACCGTCCTTTTCATCCTTCATGTGTAGGTAATGGGATCCACCCAGTGCCTGCAGAGAGCACTTCTCCAGTCATCTCCTCGCCTCCCAGAAGACAGCACTCCATCTCTTACCCTCATCACGGCAAGACCAGGAAGGGCAGCAGGGCAGGCTCCATCGGCTACACCGCCTTCTCGCCGAGGCCGTCGCTTTCTCGCCACTCCAGCATCGCCACCAACCCTCCCTTGGACCGGACCAAGGTCAAAGACTACCTCCTCCTGTCCGTACTGGCCTGCTTCTGTCCCGTATGGCCCATCAACATTGTTGGATTTGTCTACTCCATCATGGTAAGAACAGGATGTTTTGTGTTATTTCTGGTTGTGTTGTTATTATCACACCAATGCTAAAAGATGGTTCAATCTTCTCCTTCAGTCCAAGAACAGTCTCGAGCAGGGAAACCTGGACGGCGCCGTGCGTCTGGGACGTGTGGCCAAGATGCTCTCCATGGTGTCACTAGTAGGAGGGACGGTCATTATCATCGCCTGCATTGTCAACCTGGCTAGTGAGTGTCCCAAATCTGACCTTTAACCCCTAACCTCACCTTTTTACCTCCTGTGTAGCTGTGACCAGCTGATTCTCTCCTCTGAACTCACTCCTTTCTTGTGAATATTGAACTAAGGATTTGTAGCAGTCAGCCCTGCGACCACTGATCTTCCTGGCTCGAAAACCTCCTGCTATGTTATTGTTTATTCCTTCATGATATAATATCCAGCACAACAATCACTGATATTATTACCATCCATGTTTACACAATGTTGCACTAGTCACATTGCCTGCACGCGTCTTTATACACTGCGGCACTTTAGCCCGTAGAGACTATGTCAGCGCTCCACAAAGATCCGAACATATTAAGAGCTTTTGCATCAGACTCAGATCTACATTTTATGACGTGTTCCTCCACATTTGCACGGGTGGCCTCCAGCTGTAACCGACCGCATGCCTCAGTTTGCCGTGTGTGTATCTGTAGAGTGACATGTGTAGTCCACTGTTTGTTCTGCGCCTTGCCCTGTTTGCTTGTACAAAATGTGAAGTCTTGTTGTTCCTCTACCATATGTATACGTCTCCAATGTATGTCAGTGTGTGAGTTGTTGACATGCTCACAAGTTGAATAAATGTGCATTATTTATTGTACCTTGCAAAAATAAAGGGATTCTGATAACAGATCAGTGATGATCTCAGTGACTTGTACAGAAAGGGACTAGTATTTTCCTTGTAGAGTACTGTGTGTTTAAATATCTACATGAAGGGTCAGCCAGTTAAATGATTCTTCGCCTTTTCATTTCAGTTCAAGCAGATACTTATCTGTTTCCGAGTGCACACAGCCTGTTGGGTCTCATTAAGCCAAGAGATGTCCTAATTAGCTCAATGACTGGAAGAGCAATTGTAGGCACAACTTGAGTTTAAGAGCTCCAGGACTTAGCAAACCTTGTTTTTCTCATTATATAACTGTCCTTTGTGGTCTGTGAAAGTTTATACATCCATATAAAGTTACAGAGTCTATAGCTCTAACTAATACGCTTCCTTTTCTTTTTTTAGTAAATGTGAAAACCTGAGTTTCATCCCAGGATGAAACTGGATAAGGCAACTGACCGTCTGGCCCGCACCTGCACCACCATCTTTACCGCCTAGTCATTACCTGGATGTGTGACAAATATGCACCCGATATACAGCGCTTACTTATGTTTCTGTAATCTATATAGATCCCTTTTGGTAATGGAAGAAAATAAAATATGCAAATGCTGCTGATGGGTCCGGGGGAGGGTGGGGTATCCGTCTGATGTTAGATGGAGAAGGGAATAGACAGTTAGACACATTCAGAACGATTCTTACGAACGACACAAACTCTTCGAGAATCCTTTCACTACCCGCAGAACCTGTGGACTAGTTAACAGGGAGACCAGTGGAGGTGGTTACAGAACATGAGGCAGAAAGGATCGGCCCTCCCAGCTTCATCACCACATTCAAGGCCCAACAAAATGTCCGCCACGTCCATCCTTCACTGCACCGACAACAGGATGCATCAGAGCTTCAGCTTGCTGTTAAATCCCCTCAGATACTCGCCGAGAGGCTCTGGGATTTGTGTTGCATCGGAATCACACGGCAGAAATATCCATCCATTTCCCTCACAGAGAAGAAACACTTCCAATCACAGTGCGTCCTCTTGTTTCAGACTGTCCTCTGTGGCTCTCATGACTCCATGGCGCCCTACATCTTGTGTTTGAGAGTGAGCGTATGGGTGGCAAACGAGGATGAAAGAGAGGCTTACCAAGGACGAGCACCGGGTGCTAAAGTGGAGGGGATTACAGAAAGTCTCACACAGAAGGCACAGTGCAAAGGAGTAAAAAAATGTGCCAAATAAATGAATTTAGAGGGAAAGTTTCCTGCTTTGTAAACTCTCATCACAGAATTGTTGTAGAGAGAAACATCAAATGTGTTTTTACTCTCCTGCGACTTTACTGTATATCTGCTCAACACCACTGACCACTGTGAGCCGGGACAGGGTTGACAAAAAAAATAAATAACGCTGTAGCAAAATACCTAAAACATTCATTTTACAGTGAAGAAAATGATGCTACACCCTCGATAATCTATCTTTTGATAATGTTTGTAACAGATCATTTTGAAAAGATTTCCTAACGTGATGCTCTTGAAGTGCTGCATTGCAGTTGGCAGATGGTGGTAATATTATACCGTATGCGTGTGGGCATCACTATTTGGTTAACAAATTAAATAGCTTGTGATCGCGGCCAAAGATGTGGCCTCAGTCTGCGTCCACAGATAGCCTGCGCTTTCAAACCTGACAGATTGGGGCAATCGTGTCCTTTGAAAAACCATTAATAGTTGATTTCAACCTGGACGTGTCAGCCCATTTGTATAATGTATTAGTTGTTGTAAACAATTGGATAGTTTGATGTTGAATTTATAAAAGACTGGTCCAGCTTTCTGGGAGAGAGAGATAAGTAGCAATGTGATAGCAATAGTGTGGAGAACTAATTTAAAAATCTGGTTTATTATTATTATTATTATGATTATTATTATATCTCCAGTGTATCTTGAACTAACCTCTAATCATTATCTACCTGTGATTCTCACTGTGATCTGAAACAACTGGGTTTCATCAAAGATTTAATGGATAAAACTCTCCTAATTTACTGTGTCCTGGATTTTCAATCATGTACAGAAATGCCACGACTTCGGAGTCTTAACCCGACTTCTCACCTGCAGATAATTTTCTGTAAAGATTAGTACGGCATTTTTTTTCTCTTTGTGATAACATAATTATGTCAATTTAATTGTAATCAACAGTTGATGTATTCTGCAGATGTAAATCTCAATATTGTGATAATTCTCTAGTTAATATGAGTTAGCTTTGAGTAGTTTGATCTAATGTAGGCACAGAAACTGTCGGCTAGCTTCCCGACAGTCATTGTATTTCCACCGAGCTTCTATAATCTTTGTGGTTATTGGCATGTTGTGGATTTTTTATAATTGTATGATGATAGAAATTGAAAAATGACAAAGATAAGCTGGCACTGGGAATATTATACTTCTGCAGCACATTCATAATAAAGACACAATGCATGTAACGTGTTTTCGGTGTTGTTTTGAAGAGATAAAGAGCAACAGTGCAGATTAAATGGATATTGTTTTATAAAATGTGAGATACCCAGAAAGCTTAGCCACTGAGCTAAGGGATTGTTTTGCAATTTAGTAGATGAGAGATTTTAAAAAGCAAGGTATTAATGTGTTTCTCTGTCCTGTGATAGTGTGTAAGCTGCAGGGATGGAAAGTGCCTGCTGTTGTCAAGCAGAGACAGCAGGAAGAGCAAAATGCTGAAGGGAGAGGCCTCGAGCTGAAGGGAAATACACTGTAGACTTGCCAGTAATGAGAACTCGAGCCTCAGATGACTTAAACAAAATCAAAGCAAAATGTCTCTCATTATTTTCTCTGTGTGTTTTTTAAAACCCTAAAAGAAGCTATTACTACTGGGCTCTCAGACTTTCCCCCTTTCATATGATTCATAACAAGCACAGTGAAAGTATTTGGAAATATAAAGAAAACATGTTTTGTTTTTTATATAGTCCTTTACAGAAAAACATGAATTTCATATGGGGGAAAAAATACATGTACACCCGTGTGAATACATGTGAAAAATGTGCTACACGTGCGCATTTTCATGGTATAAAAGTGTGAAATCCTTGTTAACTCCCATGTGCACATGTGTGATTTTCATGGGGAACCTGTGGGTTTCACATTTATGAGGGAGGCCATGGGTGCATTTGAATATTACTACATGTGATCACATGTTCTGTAAGGCTTGTCCCGAGTCACCAACATCATAGCATTTACTGAAAGAAGAGTATTAGATTAATTATTGGTCAAGACCAGCTGTTTATTACTTAAATTAATTGTTTAAGTCACTTCATGTGGCCTGATGATGGCGCTACATGAAGACTTTATCCTTCATAAATGTTTTTCCTTGTCCCAAGAGCTGTGCTGCTGGCATGGCCACACAAGTGCAATGTTATTTGCTCTGAAGCTGTTTAAATATGGAGGTGATAATAAATGTCAGAGCTTCCAGTGAAGACAGTGCTCTGTGGTGAAACTGAAGATAAAAACATACTGTAGCTACATACACAACTAACATGGCTGTATTCAGTTTATAAATGTCACACTCTTCACAATGAGAAAAGCTTACAAAGGGGAAAAAACAACTACATTAACAGAAATCTAACAACAGTCACAACCTCTGACAACAGCAGCTTCCTCCTCACCAATGTTACCATTTTGACAGCTAAAGGTATTTTTCTTTGTACTCAGCTAATTTACCAGTAGCCATTCAGTACAGTACAGCTGGGAAAGGGATCAGTGTACCAGACAGAGTCACATCCAGATGCAGTAAGTGGGTCAGAGATAATCCAGCTGGGTCACATAAACACTGAGGCTGTGAGTCAGCTTGGCAGTGTTTGGATGCATCATGATCATCCTGTCAGTCTGCATAGGAAATAACAGCATAATAAGATCTACTGACCTGTGGCCATGCTGTTCTGTTAGCGCCCGCTTCATTTGCAAAAACAACAGGAGCTTAAAAATATATATTATGAGTGTGAATTAATGTCTGGATGAGTTGTTGTCAAAGTGGAATCAGCTGCTTTTTAGCTTGAGAAAGTGAAATTGATCATTCATTTTTTTAATTCAGTGACACGTTAAATAATCAGGCTGCCTCCACACACTGCTCTTCAGTCTTTAGGGAAAAGTGTGTTTCCAGTTTTGTAACTGCTGTCAACACAGCTCATCATCCTCTCCAGTCTCTGTGAGTGCTGATTATTTTCACTGTCAATAACTTTATATCTGACAACACTGTTTGTTGTTTGTTGTTGCTACCAGTCTTAAATTACTGAGAGACCCCTTTCAACATGTCATCTGCTGCTAACACACCGTAAACAAATCACTGTGTTGATCACCCACATTGTTCACAGTACACACAGACTGTCACAGGAAGGACTGTGTACATTTTACAACTATATTCTTGTGTCTTTTTGCTTGTTTTGTCAGTTGTGTTCAATGTTTCAGTAAATTTTGTACCGTGTGCACTTTTGTGCATAGTCCTGTGTGGGTCCGTGTTGACTTGTGTAGCACCATGGTTCTGTTTTGTCTCCCTGCCCTAGCTGTATGTGAAATGATAATAAATAACCTTTTTTAACAAAGGATACATACAGAGGTGTGGATGCTAAAATTATTTTACTGGAGGTTTCATATGTCATTGAGTTTAGGTGTGTACAACTGTTCAGTGTGTTGGTGAGTATGTTATGGCAACAATATAACATTGTAAAGGAAAGTACAAACCTAAAACAGACTTACTAATAAATATTACTAATTTTCATGGACAATTATGGATCATATGTTTATAACAACACATACAACTGTAATAATCCTAATATAAAAATAAGTATAATTAGTTTGATAAGGACAAAATACAATAGATAGGCAATAAACACTCATCCCTTAATCCCAATGGAATATCTCCATAATTAATATTATTTGTTACATCTGTGTCTTTTTGCTGCTGTTACAAACAAAAATGAAAAAGGTCAGTTGTGTATAAAAGTGCTGAGAGGTATTTTCCACTGCAGACATTTTGACGTGTCCCAATGAGGAAAGCAGAGGTGTTGCTAAAAGCACTAACGACAGCTGTGCTGTATTGAAGTGACCCAGTCGAGCTGTGACAGTCAGTCAGTACAAAAACAAAGTGAACCTGGGAAATATTATTAGTATTTACTCCCAGTTTAAATTACTTAAAGGAAGATTTTCACCATGTTTCTCTGGCTCAGATATCTTCAGATATAATTTATTTGTTGTGTCCCTGCACTCCTCAGATAATTAGCAAATTAGACTATTAAACTATTAAGTCTATGAGTTCATTATTGGTACATTAGCACTCTTTTAAGCCATGGCACATACATTCAAATAACACTTCTATATTGTAAATGCTTGAAATGGGAAACAGACTCGAGCGTGGTCTGTTGGATGAGGGTCACACTTCACAGGCTGCATAGATGCTGAGTAAGTTACACAATCAGAGTGCGACAAAATGTTGGTGACCTAATTTCTTTTTTTACTCAGCATCTACCTGTATAAAAGGAGCTGTTGTGATACCTGGTACCTACAGATCACACAGACCGAAATGACCCACTTTAATCAGGAAGTCTCCTGAGACAGACCTGCCCAAAATGAGCAAAGAGAGACAGGACAGAGTCCCGAACTATTTAAAACAACTTCTATCTTCATCACATGAACCTGTGCCTTCACATGGTCTCCTAGATTTTTCCCAGCCCGGGCTTCATAGTATAAAAATGCACTGCAGAACAAAGTCAATTATCTTGCAAAAGTTTCCCACTAACAACCATGAGAAGATATGAAGTGTGAGAATGTATGAAATCAGTGCAAATCTGCTTATGAACTGGGTTATCATTGAGCACCTTTATAATACCCACAGAAATGTTGCTTAATTGAAATGTGATGGGAGCTTCAGGCTGTTATTTGGCCCATTATTACTGTACTGTTACACTTCCTGCTGCCAGCTGCAACCTTTGCCTCCCCACCACCTGCTAGGTGGCAGTGCTGCACTCATTACGGCTCTGTAATGAAAACTACTCGTCATATAGAGTGGATTCAAAGCCCTGAAACTCCTCGCTGAATTATCTCTGTAATACACCAGCTCTCAGCTTGTCTGCAGCATCCAAGAGGGACTTTAAACTTTTCTTTTGCTTTCAGTAACATCTCTGCAGCAACACTGATGTGTTTAATGGCATCTTACTTTCTTATGATGACGCTTTATCCTGATGAGTTCTTCCTTTAAATGTAATTGCAGCCTGTGACACTGATGATCATTTGATTTTAATTAAACATATTCATCAGCAGGTTGAGTCTCTGCTGCTGTTTCAGATGCAGTGATGTCTCAGAGAGATTGAAAACTGAATGTTTTCCATCCTCCAGTGTCCCCTCTGAGTGTTTTTCCACAGTAATCTCAGTTTGATTGCAAATGTCAGCAGTCCACTACTCCGTCATGCTGCTTTATAAAATATAAAAGATTAGATCTTTTTTTTATATGTATCTGGACTCATTCCTGTTTTTATTACATCTGGAGTGTTTTATATCTGCAATCTAGATAATAAAACACACTTGACAACAGCAGGAAGATGTTTTTCTGTCTCTGCAGCTGGAAGACTGTGGATTTTAGCTCTTATACTTGTATTTATCAATATTCAGCCTCAAATTGGTTTCACTTTAGCGTCTGAATATATGTAAATG
The DNA here is from genome assembly GCA_900323345.1 of Pseudochromis fuscus. Classification (NCBI taxonomy): domain Eukaryota; kingdom Metazoa; phylum Chordata; class Actinopteri; family Pseudochromidae; genus Pseudochromis; species Pseudochromis fuscus. The sequence goes on from OOFC01048436.1 coordinate 22,016, forward strand.
AGAGTGAGCGCAACCTGACAAGTCGTTGTTTGTTGTTTTCAGTAACAGACTGAAATCTTTCAGGAGCTGATTCTGGTTATGCTTATTTATTTTAATTATACAGACAAAAAAATGTTGGATTATTTTGACCTAAAACTGGGTCAGTGCTGAACTAACTACATGCTGGGTTGTTTTTTTTTTACCCCAAAATTTGTTGCTTTCATCCAACATTTTATTGTTTTTACCCATATTGTTGCTGTTTTTTTTACCCAACATTTGCTTGCTTTACTCATTCACAAAACCCTCTCTCATTTTGTTGTTTTTGTAGTATTTTATCCACTGGCCAAAAAACAATCCATCTTATTGGGTTAAATTAGCCCAACGAGTAGTTAGTCCATGTTTGGCTGAGTTAAAACAACCGGAAATTTTTTAGTGTGTAAATCGAAGTTCAATTTAGTCCTAAAAGCATTTTTTGTTTCTGTGGTTTGCTTTACTTCACAAAGTTTTTCTCTTTTTTGGTTTTGGGTCCAATCTGCTATAAATAAACTGCAATAGATTCTTTATGGTGTGATGTTATATGATGGCTGGAGCCTGATGCTTACACAGCATTTCTTTCTACTTTACCTGTTGTGTATATTGTGAGTCTCTCTCACTGTATCCAAGGAGACCAATACCTTGACCTTTAGCTTCACAGTGACACATGTTTTGCATTGCAGTTCATCAGGTTAACATTTTGCACTGATGCATTCCTACCTCTTTATACAATACAGAAAGTTGCTCGCTAAAAGATTTCTGTATTTTTTCAGGTTTGCAAAGACTTTTTTTAAATGTCTTTTTTTGGTTTGAAAAGTACCATAACCAACTAAGTTATTAGTGTTTCTATTTGTTGTGTCACTACCGCAACAACGATGTGTTTTGTCCAGTGACAGAGACAACAAAGGACACACATTCAGCGGTGTGTTTGATGAGCCCGGCCAGGAATAAAACGTGACTAAGATGAAACAGTAGGAGCCGTCTCTCGTTTCGCAGAGCTTCTTTCCCACTCAGGACACAGGAGAAAATGCACAATAATCACAAACTGTACAGCTGCAGAGAGTTTCACGTGTTTTTCTGATGCCTCTTCTTCTATTTAAACATCCAGACTGAGTTTCTGTCTTGACGCCGATGACTCTGCGTCTGAGTCAGTCAGTCAGCTCGAGGTGAGGTGAGGCTCGCAGCAAACTCTGTGACACTGAGCAGCAGAGTGTTTATAAAACCAAACACTGACCTCTGATCTCACTGTTAAATGGAACCAGTGGAAAGAAATCCAACTCTTTTAAATGATTTGAAGAACTCTGCTTGATCCAACAGCAGATTTGAGGAAGAGGACAAACCAGTAGATGTATGTGGGTTTTGCTGTTTGGTGCTGAATGAATACAGCAGGTTTTTAGAGCTGTGGCTAAATATACACCGTGAGAGCTGACCACAAATATTAAACAATCAACTAAATCTCACAATCATCATCAGCTAGATTGTTTTCATGTTGTTATATGATGTTATGTATAAATATCTACATCTTTCTATTACAGAGGATTTATAGGGGATCATCTTTAATTCCACGAGGATTACATTTCACCATTATATAAAATATCCTAATGAGTAGCACTGAGTTTCTGCTGGTCATGTGACATAATGAAATCCAAGATATATTTAACATTTGCATCAAAATCCAAAATGGCCAAACAAAGACACTGTGTTTAGAGATGTTATTTTATCTTGCTTAATATATTTATATCTTTGATAATGAGGCATTAATAATCTGTACCCTGGAGGATACATAATCACAGCAAGCTTATATAACTGGATAACTCATTGATATATTTATGCTTCGAGGTCAATATTCTGCAGATAATGAAAAGTATAACAATGTGAAATACTTTGTATTTTACTTGTAATTGTGTTTTTGATAAATCACCAGATGTTTTCAGGAAGTTTCTATTACAAAGAACTTGGTTATTTTAGCTTTGACACATTAGATTTTCCAAAAATATTTCTTTGGGTGTGTTCATTGAAGGGTAATCCCAGATTGACAGGTGTAGCGCTGTTGATCCTCGCTGATCTTTGGCCACATGTGCTCACCTCACCCTGAGAGACGAGGCTGCAGTTACAGGTCCAGGAGACTAGGTGGCAGTATTGACTTAAGTGAGTCCCCACCTGGTTTTGCGTAAACAACAGAGATTCAAAAAGGCCACTTTGAAACCAGAGAGCTGTTATTATAGGAATATATGAGCCACACACAATTAGTCAATATGAATGTTTTATGAAAAAAACAAAAAACAATCATGCACACTTTTCAAAAGACAAACATCCAAAGCAAGTAAAACACTGTTTATATTTACATATGAACACCACTGGTATTTTCAGCATGCCTCGTTTACCACATGAGACCGAGCACAGATATAACCTGCAGCTTGGGTAATGCAACCCATAGTAAAGCGGCAGCAGCAGCAGCCATGGAGAGACAACACTGTGCTCTATACACCATTCATATTTGCAATTTAGATATTAAACAAAGGCTGATGATTTTATTTACCGCGTCAGAGTACGACCATGCACTGCTCTCCACAAAAAACACACTCTGGTGCTGTCAAACTTTTCCACATCACCAATCCTCTTCTTTGTAAAATACAGACCGTGAAGCCGAATAAGGTCAACGTCAACGTGTCATCAACAAGAAACCGACACAGTGATATCAGAGCTGACACATCAAACAACTGTGAACAACAGAAAGGGAACTGTTACCCTTAAATCAAAAGAAATTTCTCCTTAGTTAACCAGACTGACACACCTCAGGAGCACTGGGAACAACACAATGATGAACACTTCATCCTGCAGCAGAGCCTGACACATGTTTCTCTTTTTAGTTTAGCTCCATCTACACCAAACATGCAAATAACCCACACAAATCATCTACATGGAAGAACCAGTAATCTTATCAGGTTGTGCTGTCCGCAGGCAATCCGACGACAATCAGATCAATAGAAGCAAATCGTCCCACAGTATTAAGACCACTTGGAAATCTTCGGAAGCATTCGTCAAAAAACGTTATTGCAAGGGAGAGGTATGTGCGCTGTGAGACTCATGGTCGTAATCGTGGAGTTTTAATGTCAGCAGGTAATGAAAGTAAGGGGCTGAATTTAATAAGAGGAAGTAAATTTGACATGAGGGATGACATGAGAGTCAAACTGCAAGATAATTAAACCCTCATCACATGTACTCGCATGATTTCAATTTTTCTTGTTAATTGGGATCTGCTCCGTCCAAAAGGAGCATTTAGACAGGCAATGAATCCTCTGAAGGGACCTAAACGCCCATGAATATCATTAGGGCAATACTCATACTCTCTGCTTGGTGGTTTCCTAGAACTGAAATGACTCTATTCAGAGCCAAGATTACAGTATTGATCTCTGAATGTGACCCCTTTTGGGTGTGTTGTGAACTCATTTATGACACAAAGTGTAATGGGATATGAATCCGTCACAGTCATGCAGAAAATCCTCAGAGCATGCGATGAAACGTCTCTCATCCCGAGTCTTCAGGCGGTCCCGGTCCTTCATCATCAGTACAGTGGAAGAGGCTGGTTTCACTCCTGCACCGTGGATCCGGGCAGCTCGTTGGTCAGCGTGTGCCAGCGCTCCACCTTCTTGCCCTTGTTCTTCAGACAGTCTATCCAGTGCTGCAGAGTTTCTCCCTGTGAGTGACACCCTAAGGACACGCCCCCTGAAGAGAGACAGAACAAATACATGGAAATATTTAGTGTAATTAGCATGTGTTAGTCTGACATTACTGCTGATGCCAGACGTGCTGTGTATTGTAAGCGTGGGCGTAATTATTTGCAGCTTTAACTTACTCCTTCTCAGTCTGTGGAAAATCTCCTTGTTGTTTTGTTTCAGTGGGCTGTTTTGTTTTTATTTATTTATTCAGCAGCAAGCACCTTTTGTTGTCCCTTTTCACTAATTGTTTTTGTCCATTTCCAGTTTCCATTATGAGAAGTAGATGACAGCTGAGACACAAATATTTTCCTGATTTTACAACAGAGAATATTTAGTTTGTAATGGAAATTAATTCAAGTTAATCACATCATTATCAACAACTTTGTTTATGGTAATTTCTCTTATTGTAATTTCATCTAACAATTAAAAAGGTGTTCAGATGGATGGGAGCAGAAGATACAACCTGAAAACTTTGTCACTTCTTAATGGATTTTGTTGAAAATCTAGACACAGGCAGGTTGATAATGTCGTCAATCTGAGACGATTCGGGGGTGATACAGATTATGCCCAGGGAAAGGTTTGTGTTTCCTGAGTGTTTTCTAGCAAAGTTTTCTTTTACTGTCTTGTGTAATTATCTGCGCTACCCAGATTACTTTCACCTGTTCCTTGTTAACCTGCCAACCTTTGTGTATGTAGTAGGCGTGTCTCCCTTTTGTCAGTTGTCAGGTCGTCTGTGTATTGTGTTCCTTGTTGTTATGATCCCTGCCTCTCCGATGTGAACGATAACATGTGCCTAGTAAGTGTGTCTTTGGGGAGGCGTGTTTTTGTTTTGCTTTCCAGGTAGCAAATTGGTCTGTATGGACGCCCGTACGGGATCGGTGCACCAGTTCCCCACGTCCGGCCCCTGCGCTGCCTCTGCCCGAGTTCCATGATTGGACCGGCATCCCCAGTCCCTCGGCCAATCCGGTGGAGGGGATGACGGTATAGGCACCCCTTCATCTGTCAGACCGTGCAACTGAGGAAATGAGAGCAGTTGTGTGTTTTCTGCTTCACTTGTGGGAAGTCTGTGAAGCTCGGCATGGTAGTTAGACTGACTACTTGTTGATTGTGTTCCAGCTCTAGTAGGAAACAAAACAACTGTTGGTAAAAAAATTTGTTAAGTTTTGTTTTCTGGGCTAAAGCTCCTCGTGCAGGAGTCTTTTTGTGTTCTTTATTTCTCTATTTTGTTTGAGCAAATTGTTTGTTATTGGGTTATTTTGTTTAAAAGCCACTAAAAAGACGCAATTTTATTTGCACCAAACCCATCTGGTGTCGTTTATGTTAGGGTCCTACTACAAAAGTGAAACTATATTCTTGTGACCTGTTTTTGAAGAGTGTAAGTTATGAAGTACCATCGAGATGAGAAACCTGAAAGAACTAAAGCGTTGGTCTTTGTGAGGGATTCATACATAAAGCAAAGCTCGACTTAACCTTTAAATACTATGTAAAAAAAAACAAAAAAAAAAAACTTGACTTTTAAGGATCCTATAAAAAGCTGAAGCAGACAAAGCTATTTGAATCAAAGGACAGATGTTAATGTAATCATTTACTCCCACTCAAAGACCAGAGTTTAAACCAAATTTCCAGCCAAAATGTCACTGACACCCTTTTGGTGACAAAATCCTGCAAATTACACACAGAGCTGCACTGATGGCAGATAATAAAGAACATCTTAAAATATCTTTGGCAACATCTGCCGTGGACACAGTGTTATTAGTCTCCCAGTGATGGAGCCAGCCAGCTAATCAGTGATCCACAAGTCACCAGCAGGAAATTATTAGCTGCCTGTGTTGTGTGTCTGTGGTGTTGGCTCACCTATAAAGTCGTTGGACTTTCCCAGGTCGTAGTCCCACACCGTGACCTCCAATGTCTTGGTGGCTAACTCTGAGAAGGAGATTTCATAGAAAAACTCCTGCATAAAAATAAAGAAGGAAAGGTCAGAAGATCACACCTAACACACACATTACTTTTATAACCCTCTAAAATACTCACTAATGAGGTGGCAGATAATAACATTCGAACTGTAATTGGCCGTCTTACAAAAAAGGTTGCAAAACCTTGCATGCAGGGTGGTGTCTCTGTGGACTGTACAAGCCTAAATGAGCTGTCTCTTCACATTGGAAAAAAAAGTGCTTCTCACGCCCACTGCACACATGCACATACACAAACATGGATGACTACCTCATTAAACTCGGGGTTGAGAGTCTTTTTTATGACCGCGGTTTTGTGCTTGGATTTCTTCTGAACGTCTGGCTTCAGGTACCTGAGATGGAGAAATGTGATACACCCCTGTATAAGTCTGGTCATTATCATTCACACATCAGAGCACAGCTGAAAAGAACAGAAAAGCACCAGGTATAACTGCAAATACCAGGGATGGCTGTAAAGGTCAGAGTGAGTTCACACATAGAGGAAATCGTTATATCAGGAATTACTGTTAATGCTGGAGTTGCTGGTTCCTCCTTTTTCACTGAGGGATGATTCAGAAAGAGCATTTACTTGACATTTTGGAAAATATTTCTTTTTGTAGCAGAATGTAAATATAGTTTCTTTTAGACTGGTGTGTTTCCCATTAGCAGGGCTATTGTGGCCATGGGTCAAACTCAGTGGTGTAGTCTAGTTTATTGTAGTGGGTATACTCTGATTTTTCCAATCCCAGCCTCATACACCCCCATCCTGGAGCAACATCTGGCCCACAGCACCCCTCCCAGAGCAGTAGCTGCTCTAAAACAGCCCCACATAAGAACCACTACTCTCATTAATGCATAAACTATGCACCCACACATAACTGAGATCATGAAAGTCTGGTTATGTATTATCTAAATGTAAATGTATTGTAAGCAATACAAGATGTATAACAGTCATTAACAGCTGGACTTTAATTAACCACTGAACAGCCAGTAACAAGACAAATAAGTTTCAAATAAAGAAAAAATTAATGAATAAATAAATAACAAGATGAATAAAATTTCAGCAATCAAGTGCAAAAAATCATATTAACAACACAATTAAACTTCTCTGAAGCTTGAAAAGGCACTAAAGCAACTGACTTTTAAAAGCTTTGTATCATTAAAAAACCAAAATCTTTATTAAGTATTAAGATTCAAAAGAAAAAGAAGATTCAGGGGAGTTGTTAGTTTCAGGTTCAAGGGTCAGACCCGCCCTCTCACTCCCCCCTTCATATCCAATTATGGTAATTCCTGGCTCCTTACAACCAATGTGGCGACGTTCAAATGCCAAACTCCTTGCTTCAAACTGCAGCTCCACAAACAGGTGACATCACATTACATCAGCTTCATCCACCCTGTTTGCAGTCTGTGCTTATACAGCAGGTTGAAATAACCATCAAGCTGTAGCCAGCAGCTGGTGAGCTTGCAGAGATAGGACAATGTCATTCTCCACTGAAAAAGAGTAAGAGGAGTCGACTGATACCATCATCATGTTTCCATAGTAAATAGGAACTGGCACCACTGATCACTAACTGTCACATTATGTTTTATTAGTTTAATCAATAAACAGTCCTCCACATTGTAGACTCCGGGAAAAACTTGTTGTTATGCTTTGTTTTTTGTTTGGATTAAGACAACAGGATTTTTTTTTCATAAGTGCTAATACACTAATTTAATTATCTTTAACACTCCCAGGCTTGCTGTTTCCCCTTTTTCAGTCTTCATGCCAAACTAAGCTAACAGCTGCTGGCTGTAGCTTCGTATTTAACAGACAGCGGTATCAATCTTCTCTTGTTTAATCCCCTACTGATGCCCTAAAGGTTTATTGTATTATTATTATTGGTGAAAATAACCCCGTGTGAGCACTGATCAGTAATTCCTTCACCAACGCAGCACAGAAGCTCAGCAGCTCTTCGCGAGCTGTCATTAAATTCTCAGGATATTTTTAAGCCAGCTGGAAGGAGCATGGCAAAATCTTTATTCACATTTGGTTTCCACCCACCACCCACTGCTCGGAGAGCGTATGTTCCCACACGCTCTCAGACACAACAAAGCATCTGGGAAGAAGCTCCCGCCAAAGGGCAAAGATGTGAGCACGCATCCGAAATGCAACAAGGTGCATCATGTATTAGTGTGGATGTATGCGTAGGTTTGGTGGATGTAAAGGGGGAGGGAGGAAAACCTGAGTTTGAGGCATGATGAGAAAGAAGAAGAGAGATGGTGTGTGCTGAGATGTATCTTGTGCGTGTGAACCAGCACTCAGGAGAACACGGGGGGATTTAAAGCTCATTTGTCCAGCTCCTGTCAGGCTGCATCATTCAACTCTAGGACCTCCCTGCCCTCCATGGTACAACCACAAACACACAGCAGCACAGTATTGCTTTTCTATCAGTGGTGAGTAATAAAACTCCACACGACCTCTGTGACACTAACAATACCCCCCAAATCTGTTTCACCCACTCCTGCATCTTCTCCACCATACAAATCACCCATACCATTAGATCACGTGACCACCTTTCAATCAATTTTAATGCTGTCAATACCCACGCACTGTTATAATTATCTTGATGAATGACTGGTATATTCCACAATGGCTTCCATTTGTGAGAAAAGCTGCCCTCATCTGTAACCATTACGCTACATGAGGCTAACTCCAGTCATCTATCACTCATGAGTGGCAACAAAAGGTGATTCATGGGGTCAGTGCGAGCCAAGTACCAGTTAAGATCAAGCACAGGTATTAAGGTGTGAGGCTGAGAGAGACTGAGATGGGGAAGTGAAATCCTGAAATGTGACTCCATTAGTCTAACCTGTGCCTGCAGGTGTTCGCTCATCATTTGAGCTGTGTCCAGTCATGCGGTACAAATGTTCCTTATATTATTTACACTACACGCCAATGAGTCAAACCATTATGACCTTTCACAGATAAAGTCAATTACATGGATTATCTCGTAACTCGGTGCATGTCAAGGTCTGAAATAAATTAGATGTTAACCCTTTCCACCCTGGACCAGGACCAGATCTTATCTGTGATTAAAATACAACCTGCTGCTAATTTTTGAAGGTTGCAGTCACTCACTCACACTCATGGTGAGAACTGGGTAAAACTGGACTAAATAACACGCAGGGCTAATTTAACCCAGCAAGATTTTTACCCAACATTTTGTTGTTTCACACAGTATTTTGTAGTTTTTAATTCATCATTTTGTTGTGAACTCTTAGTATGTTGTTATTTTTTTGCAACATTTTGTAGGTTTTACTCAACATTTTGTTCCTTACACTCAGTATTTATTGTTTTTACAGTCATCTTACTGAGTTAAATCAACCCAATATGTAGTTAGTCCAATAGTTCTGGTTTGAATCAACCCAGCATTTTTTTAATGTGTAAAGCTTCCCATAACATCAGAGTCACTGATTAATTAGGACATGGCTGCTATGTGCCCTTTAATTTACAGTGTTGATTAGATGGAATTAAAAATGACAGTTTTTGCTGGAGTTTTTTTTAATCTCTCTCTGGCCTGGTGATGAAGATGTTAGGATTGACTGCATCTCTAAATTCTCTAAAGTGTCTCTTACCCACAGAGCCTCAGGTTGTTTACTTTGGCCTCGCAGTGGTTGGAAATTCATGATGTTTAAAATGTGGAAAAATAGCCGTGGGCTGACAGAGTTAAGTAAACATTCAGCTCTTGTTGTCATCATGTTGGATGCAGGAGAAATGTGCAGGTGTAAAAACCTGAGTAGATCTGACAAGGGTCAAACTATTGGGTTGGAACAGAAAGGTGTTTGAGCTGCTACCAGTCAGCGGTGGTCTAACGAGGGACAAACCATGAACCTGCATCAGGGTGAGGATGGGCTGGAACAAGTCACATATGTAACTAGAAAATGCTCTGTAAAGGTAAGTCTGTAATGTTTTCCAATTTATTTTACAGATAAACCTGATAGGATATGCCAGATTTCTAAATTAATGAAAATATCAATAAAATGAGATAGATGAACTATGAATGAATGGACAATGTCTAAAATAACATAAAAACCCAAAAAACAAACAAACACGCAATTTTGTGGTTGTTGCTTTTCCCCTACATAGTGATAAAATACAGTTAAAACTTTATCATAGTGTCATATATTTTTTAGTTAAAAATAAACATGTTTAATATGGTAAATATATATAAGAATTTTTTTTAGAGAGATTACAGTTAAACAAAGCACTGGTTGAATAATTTGACATAGATTTGTTTGTTTAATGTCTTGTTGAACAATTGTGTTTTTGTGTTTGCTTGAAATGCGACTTCATTGACTTTACTTGTGTAAATATCCGTCATTAGAAGAACAAAGACCAAAACTTTCTCTTGTGTAAAATTAAGCCAATGAACTTTGAATTATGGAAAATGCACACACCAAAAATGTTGGTTTGTTTTAACCAAAAGCTGGGTCAATATTGGACTACAGGCTGTGTTAATTTAAGATGGTTTGTTTTTGTCCAATGGATAAAACACTGGAAAAAAACAACAAACAGCTGAGTGAAAGCAAATGGGTTAAAAAATGACACCATCTTAGATAAAAACGACAAAATATTGAGTAAAAAGAATAAAACGTGGAGTAAAAACAGTCCATCTTGCTGAGTTAAATTTACCCAACCTGTAGTTAGTCCAATATGGAGCCAGTGCTGGGTTAAGACACTACAACATTTTTTCAGTGTGATGATTAATTAATATATTTTTTGGTTATTTTCGAGTGTTTTTAGGCTGCACCTCAACTTTATGAAAACCTATCCCTTTTTTTTTTTTTTTTTTTACAGTAACTTAAAGGCTCTGCTGTTAAAGTCTAACCACAGGCACCTTCAGAGGGTTTATAGAGTGCACATCTCAGTGGATCAGAGCCGCTCTGGTGGTCCTCAAAGGCCCACCAACATAATAGACAGAAGAGATCACAGTGCATTGCTCGTCAATGTAAAGCTCACGACATTCAACTGATGTGTGTATGTCGTCCTTACGTTTTAACATAGGGGTCGGAGTAGCCGTTGACGTCCATGGCTGCGAGGTGGGCGCAGCGTTTGACGCCCACACACAGCCCACCACGAGCTTTCTCCTTGGCCTCACCCTTCACATCATCATCGCTGACAGGGGGGAGGTACTGGAGGCAGAGCAGCAACCGGCCTCTCTCCTCTAGACTCCTCTGCTGCTCTGTCTCCCACTGAAAGACAGACGGACATAAATAAAACCAGGGAAAAGCTTTCAGCATTTGTGAGTTGAAGACTTGTGATTAAAAGGCTGCCACATGCAATGAAAATAGTGCATCAGTCATCTGCTGTGACCTGTTGCTGAGGCTGTGATCAATATTTTTATGTTACCTGTGATTTAAATGACAATGTGGGCTGGAAGTGAACGATTAGCTGCAGCTGCTACTCTGCAGTCCCCTCCAGCTCGACAGAGCCTTTCAGTACCGTCCAGCTTATCGATTTGTTTGGGTGCCCTGCAACTTTATTGTTTCACTTTCGCTCTTTTGTTTTTCCTCAGCATTGTTTCCACCTCCAGCTAGCAGGTGTTTGCAATGAAAAGGCTCTGATAAACACACATTATGCTCCCCGCTGCAATAAATGACACCCAGACAACATCAGCAGCTAACTGGTGAATTTAGTGGAGAGTTCAAGAGCCAGATTCATTCCTGAGGAGCAGAGAGTAAAGAGCTAAAGAGAGTATTAGTACTGGACTGGTGGACTTCATTAGGGATTTTGTTACCTCAGGCACAAACAGCCTGTTTCTCAATGTTTTCTCACTATGGATGAAGCTAACGTGATGTCACAGAGTTTGGCATTAAAACGTCACCATGTGAGCCAGAAGTGACCATATTTGGATATGAAGGAAGGAGTGAGGAGGCGGGTCTCACTGTTGAACCTGAGGATAGAGCCTTTTATATCAGACTGGAGTTTAAGGCTGGTCTCACTGGAGGCCAGGTCTGTCAATTAAACTAATCATGCCCCTGAGTCTTCCTCATTTTGAAGACTAATATCCACTTAATGATGATTTTCTGAAGCCAGCGTCTAGTCAGGAGTACTTCACTTTTTTGCACTTCTTCCTCAGTCTGTGCATCACTGTGTTAATTTAAAAAAAAAAGAAAAAAAAAAGGCCCACCTGTTTGCAAACACATTTGGCATGTTAAACCAATAAGAGGGCCACAATCCTATCTGTGTTGTGTTCGCAGATGCCAAAAAAACTGTTGATTTAGTTTCAACAAATGATCGAATTTCCTTGTTTTTTATTTTGTAGCCATGCAGCCAATCCTCCCTGTGACATATTAGGTGAACTATCCAGGGAGCCGAACCAGAGGACCAGTGTAGTCCTTTAACTTCATTAAGATAACCGGAGTAAAAACAGCCGCCTGTGTTTCTCACCGGACTCAAGGTTGCTTAATGCGTCTGCTGTTCGTCTGGCCTGCCTGTTCTCTCGCCTCGCAAACCCACCCACAAATTTATTTATCTCCTTCCCATTCATCTGTCACCGCGTGTGTGTGTCTGGCTCCACACTGATGCCTGTTTATTTCCACCTCCCTAATGAGTTGCTCTCTATCGATCTGTGAAGGTCTGAGCTGTTTTATTTCCAAATACCTGCAGCAAATTAGCCTCTCTAATTGTGTGTTTTAAAGTCTCCTCCTCATTGGCGACAGATGGCAAACTGGCTGTTGGCAGTAATGATGATTCCCAAAGAAAAGCACGGACAAGGAAAGGGGGAAAGATAGGAAGGAGGGTATTAGGAAGGAAAGAGGGACATGCTGTTGTGACAATTAGAAAAAGGGAGGGAGGAGCATGAAGGAGTGTGGGGTGTGTGGCATATTGATCGCTTTGGCAGTGTCCACCTCTCGCCTGAAGATAAGACTTAATGAGAGATACAGAGATACAAAAGAGAGGAAAGACATTCAGTGGAAATACATTTCTAATTAGGCAGATTCTTTCGCGTCGTTTGTGGCAAAACAACGAAGATAACTTGTGAAAATCATGCACCTACAGACATGCAAATCCTGAAATAGCAAACGTGCGTCTTTCCTATAAATAACATACATGTATGGGTGCTGTTGGCCATGACAGTGAGTCACGGGCCTGTGAGAACATCGTCTTCCCCTGCTTCACCCGCTGTCGCTGCTTCCTTTCATCTGTCGCTTTACATCTGCTCTGTTGTGCCGCCTGTTGTCAAATGCTTTGCTAACAGTTTGATGTTATCCATAGATGTCGCAGGATTGATCGCACTACTGTTTAATATTCTGCTCTTGACAACAGTAACAGTTTTCTTTGAGCTGTGGCGCATGAGCTCAAATGTTACGAGAAGGTTGCTGAGCTCTTTAAGTGTTCATGAGAGAAAGAAGAGGGATGAACTGCATCACAACAAAGGACACAGTGTACATTTTGAAGCCAGACTATGTATCTTGGGATAGAAGAAGTTATATATTTCTCACAAATAAAAGATTAAATTCTGTAATTGAATTTGTGTGCAGCAACCATAGTGACTCAGAACCACAGGGACGTCACCCACTGGTTTGTGGACGAGGGTTTTAACCAAGTGGCCATATTTCTGTTAGGAAGCAGAACTGGGGAGCAAACTGTCAACCAAACCAGCCACACCCCCAAACACACCTCTCTTTGAAGTCTAATCTGTACCTAATTATGTAATTACAGTATTTTCAGATGGACCAGCAGGACACTGATAAGTTGCTTTAGCTAATGACATGAGAACAACTTGTTGCAAAAGTGGATTGACTCAGTATCTTGTGTCCATCAGTGATATTGCACTGGGTTTACCGTATTTTCCGGACTATAAGCCGCTACTTTTTTCCGACGTTTTGAACTTAAACACCGGTGTTTCTCATGTATCGGCGACACGAAGCTCGTTAGCTTTTTACAAGCTAGCAAGCTCCGTGCCGCCGATACATTTAGCCTCGTCACATCAGACCCGGTCAGAGTGGACCACATGAAACTGTTCGAATAAATTCAATAGCAGCTTATAGACAGGTGCGCGCAATAGTCCGGAAAATACGATACTTTTCATGCTCTACAGTCTATGTTTAAAACTAAAACATGAGCAAACAATCCAGTGTTTGATACAGGAAGATGTGGTGGCTGTATTGCAGTATGATGTACGTTTCTGAGTTTTTTTTTTCCCCAGACTTCAGATCAGGCAAAGTTTAAGGTTTTGGGTGTAGTTGAGTCCTTTGTTGTGAGTATCTTGTCATTTGTGCTACTTCAGTACATTCTGGGATGTTGTGCTTAAACACAAAAAGCGCTCACTAAGGCTGCGTTCACACCAAGTTTGCGTCCGCGTAAGTTCAAAAAGTTGAACGACATATTTGTGTCATGTGGTAAAACCAGAGATACTTGTTCACGAGTGGAAGAAGAAGGGATCATGAGATCAACAACAGGCTTAGAGCAGCAGCAGCAGCAGTAGCAGCAGTAATGCGATCGCTGTACTGGTCTGCAGTGGTGAAGGTAGAGCTGAGCTGTAAGGTGAAGCTTGCTGTTTACCAGTCAGTCTACAATCCCATCCCTACCCTCACCCTGTGGTCATGAACCCTGGATAATGACTGAAAGAATAAGATTGCAGATACAAGCGGCTAAAAGGAGTTTCACTCTGCGTGATAGGCTGAGGAGTTCAGCCATTAGGGGGGAGCTCAGAGTAGAGCTGCTGCATTGAGGGGAGCCAGTTGAGGTGGTTCAAGCATCTGACTCGGATGATGCCTCCTGATCACCCCCTCGCTGGAGGTTTACCAGGCACGGCCAACCGGGCAGAGACCCAGAGGTTGGCCTAGGACTCACTGGAGGGATTACATCTCTCAGTTGGACCGGGAGCAGCTGAGGATCCCAGGTTGTGGGGGACAGGGATGTCTGAGCTTCCAAGACCATTATGGATTGAAGCGATATAGAAAATGGATGGATAGTATTGCGAAAATAAGTCAGCGCTAAGATTCCTGCCATCGCGGAGGAGCAGATATGCAGGACAAGCTTATCATTGCCGTCTGTGGCCGTCCAGAGCTTTATGACGCAAGTTTGACTCTCTACTGGGATAAAACTCATATGGGCAGAGAGTTTGATCAATTTGAGGGACTTCCACCACAGGTAAAAGGTAAAATGCAGCATTATTTGCAGTCTTGCTCATTGTTGATGGTGGAAGTTGCAGTTGGTGCAGTTTCCCAAAAGATTACCGTATTTTCCGGACTATTGAGTGCACCTGTCTATAAGCCGCTATTGTATTTATTCAAACAGTTTCATGTGGTCCACTCTGACCGGGTCTGATGTGACGACGCTAAATGTATTGGCAGCACGGAGCTTGCTAGCTTGTAAAAAGCCAACGAGCTTCGTGCCACCGATACATGAGAAACACCGGTGTTTAAGTTCAAAACGTCGGAAAAAAGTAGCGGCTTATAGTCCGGAAAATACGGTACTCCTATTGGCAGTTGAGGCCAAACAGTGGTGTATAGCAAAACCAGTCCAGCAGCCATGCTTGCGTGAGCGAAGCAAGACAAAAATTCAAGCAACAGATCTAAGATGCTAAATTATTGTGTTGGAGTTGGTCATTTAATCACATATTGGTCAAACCTCCCAGACAGATGGAGGCTCATGTTGAACCAAACACACAGAGCAGTGGTGGTGTTCACCTCTCTCAGGTAGCAGGAGATCCCTCTCAGCGCCGTGCTCATCGCAGTCGGTGAAGGCAGCTGCAAAGAAAAAGAAGAGAAAGAGATACGTATAATAAGTGAGGATGACTGACAGAAAAGCCATACAAGCAGTTTAGATGAGTGGTGGACGAAGAGAAAGGGACAGATATATCAAGTCGAGGCAGCAGCCACTTTGAAAATTACAGGCCTGACACGACGTCTGGTTTGCAGGATGACAGCGGGGCTTTAGTGTTTGATCGCAGAGTGGCCACCGGCCTCAGAGGGCCAATCTAATACCAGCAGCCCTTTCCAACTCATAAAGAACAAAAACCCAGCACCCTCCCGCCCCCTTTTCACAAACATGCCCCCTGCTCCCCACCCATCCCGGCTTTTATTTTCTAATCCATTTGTTTCTCATCTCTCTCACTCGCACTCGCTGTCTATTGACACTGAACTGCCCCCCTCTCCTCACGCTCTGTCTGTTCACCTTTTATTCTTCCAATCTCTGCGTACCCTTTTCCCACGTGTGACCCGGCTGACATTTAGCCTGAACAGAAGCTATTTGTGGGGTAGTAGATATGACACCCGTTCTCTCTTTATTTGTAATTCCACGGGAGCACAAATCATCTCAGTGCTGCAGTATTACCAGCTCATACTTGGCTTAAACCTCATGTGACCCCAGGGGCATATCTGTCCATTTCATTTTCGATTTTTTGATTATTTTGTTGGGTAAATGTACATGGCCTCAAGTTGTTTTTTGTTTTGTTTTTTGCTGTGTGTTTATGGGAAAATATTAGAATTTCAAGCTCAGTACATTTACAATAGACTGTAAAACGCCTTACGGACAAAAATATCAACAAACCTACACTTTTCTTTTTTTCCTTAAAAAAGAAAACACTAGAAAACTGCAAGTTGGGCTTTTGTCACTGGTAAAAAACCAAACATGGCCCTATACCAGCACCTTTAATTAACATTTAAACACCTTCTTTGCTCAATTTGAAGTTCACCATTTCACAAGAGGTTATGTTTTAAATTATTTCTTGGCTGGTAACTCTAACCTCCAGGAGAGGTTCAGCAGATAACTGCAAATTAAAATCACAACTTGCTGCTTTTACAGTTTGTTTTACAGGACAGAGACTTAACACATTGACTGAGCCTCAGACGTGCGAGTTGTCAGATTTTTAAACAGAGATGTCCAGAGATAAGAGTGGTATCTTTTCATCTTACAATCAAATCTTTGAACTATTCCTTTATTTTTTGTTTTTGCCGACTATCATTTGTAAAAATATATTGAAGGCTACTGTTATGAATCTAGTGCTGATGTAGAGCTTTATTATCTCACTGTTCAGTTGTGTAATTTTGTGCCTCTTTGTATTTATTTCTTGCAACACTCATAAATATATTTACGTAATCCTGGCGTCTTATGTTGATGTGTTTCTCAAGCATGACAGTCATCCTATTTACTTCTCGCGTCCTTGAATCTTGGATGAGGTGACGTATTGGGAACATTGTGTCCCACTGATTCTTTCTCATTTCTGCTTTATTCTCCTAATGATGCTGCACAGATTGTACAGACACACTGGTGTTTTAAACAAAATGAGATCCAGGTGTGAGGTCATTATCACTCTGATTGGTATGTCTACTCAATATCTACATTTTACACCCCTCTGTTGGTATGTAAAGGCTTTCAAGTGTTCCCTCTTTGTTGTAATTCCCCCCTCCTTCTGTCCTGTCTGCCGCATCTTCACTTGAAATAATGGGACTGTGAGTCAGACAAGAAACTTTGATGTACCGAATACTACTGTACCCACGAGTCATTTATCTCTGTCATACACGTTCATTTTCTCTTTCCTTTCCTTTACCCCCTGCCCTCCCCTCCCCTCCCCATCTCTTCTCACAGGAGGTGGATGCTCCAGACAGATGTTAAAGTGTTTGGTCTGGTCAGGCTTCACACGGCGCAGGGCCACCCGCGACTCCCCGATGAACTCATTATGTGTCAGCTTGTCTTCGTCGCACACGGACACCCTGGGAGATAAAGACAGAGCAGGCAGGGGAGCGGCAAAATGAGAAATATTAAAAATGTGAAGCGTGTGAATTATGAATGAAAAAAAAAGACGAAGAGAACCTGATTTAGTAGGTAGACAGGAAATGTTAAAGGAGACAAATGGAGAGCGCTTTGTGTGCGGGAGTGTGGTTGTCAAACAATATCACATATTATGACTCATTAAAATGTTGAGACAACAATATAATGAGGAAAAGAAATCGTTGACACAAACCTGACCTGAATTAAAGAGCCTAGAGTCAGAACATAACCTTCACTATGTATATATCCTCCATATGTGTGTGTGTGTGCACATTCTACAGGTTATTACCATTTTTTTCTCCAGTGGGAATTCAGACAGGGTGAAAGTGCACCATGCAAGGTTGGATCCATATTTATGGGCCTGGCAAACATTTATACCTGCCATGTCACCTGAAATGCAGTGGTGGGTGGGAGCAGCAGAGACGGATTGAAGGAAATGGAGGGAGATTGCCTATGTGAAATCAAAAGCCGCCGGTGCGAGGGATGGAGTGACGTGGATGAGAGGTGGAGATAAAAAAAAAACAGAGGAATTTATTTAAATCGCTGTGTGTGAATCAGTATGCTACAGGCAAACTGAAATCCAGCGTGATTACCTTTTTTTTCCCCTGAGCTTTATGTAAATGTGAATGGAAGAGATGAAGAAAATTAAAGCAATCTGCTGGCGGAGAAACCCTGATATGAACATGCCACTGTTTTATCTTCAAACTAAATTCATAACCACAGGAATGAAACCTCGCCGTCACCTGCTGCTTTCAGTTTCCGGTAATAAAACGCAGCATTGCAGAACCGTGGAAGGTGCAACGGGCCAGTTGCCTGGGGAGCTAAGATACGTGTTGAAATCCCCAGAGGTAATTTTTAGTCGGGTAACTTATTAAAAACACCTGAACCCCTCAGGATCAAACAGCAACATAAAAAAAGGGAAACAATACATAGAAAAAGATGGAGGTCTGAAGCCCGATAAAAGGAATATGAGAACAGAGGAGAACAAAGAGGAAGTCAGTCAGGAGTGAAAGGTGAAAGATGGATGCACGGGAGAAAGGACGACAGTGATAAAAAGGACTTGAGGGTGAGTGGGAGTGTGATCAGGTCAGAGAGTCGAGTGTGAGAGAAGAGTCATTATAATGTCAGCTGAGTGGAGGGCTACAGTACACAGCATGAAGTAATATAAACACGTTACTGTCACTGTGACAGCTCCCATGTCCTGCTCCTTCAAACACATTTCATAATGTCAGCAAAGCAAGGTGATGAATCCAATCCACGCACTCTGTCATCAGCCTTAATGCTCACTTCAGACATGGTAATAAAAAATGTCTTCTGGCAATGTTACGCAGCTCAGGAGTCCTTTGAGAGGACTTTCTGCTACTGCAGGGGTGCACATAGTGAGTGAGATTATAAAAAGCCAGACAAAGACTCTGCAGTCACACTTTTTAGAGTGGCTCTTATGTGGCCCTCGGAAAACCTGAAGGGAGTAGATTGCAATTTGGGTCTTTGTCAAATTATGAGGCAATAAGTCAAGAGTTAAGAAAGCAAAATTCTGCTGAGGTATAATCCAGCTCTACAGATGCTATAGAGGGAGCACTGTACACAATAGCTTCACAGTCAAAGAGGGATTTTACAGGATTCAATCATCTTATCTTGAACAAACAGACCTACCCAGTGGAGGAAATAATGTATAAATTAAAAGAGATACTAAGACAAAAATTAGACTTGTTATTTTATAACAATTAACTCTTAGTTTTAAATTACTTTCAGTTACTTATTTATTAATTTAAAGTTGTAAGACACAATCTTGACTTAGCAATTCTGTTTTTATTTTTTGACATATCTAAATTAATGGGATATTTTCACAGGCTGTGGTCCTTGTTATGCAAACTGGCGACTAGCCTACAGATTGTGGTAAAATAAATTAAAAGGCATTAAAATACAAAAACAGAAATGCAAATTCTGTCTTTCAATCATCCTAGGACAACATAAATGAATACATAACTGTATTTCCTGAAACTGTCCTTTTTAAGAGTCCTCTGTAGAGAGGACACTGGAGTCTGTTGCCTGCAGCTTCTGTTGCTTTTCAAAACCTTGTTGTTGTGTTTGAGTTGAATGAGGCTGCTGTGGTTTTATGTTGCTGAATTATTTCTGCCGTTTGGCCTTGTACACTGGATCTCAGCAGGAAAAACATGAAATTGAGTGAACTATGTTTGGATTCTTTACATTTTACCCAAACAATTTGCTTGTATCTATAGACAATTTCAAACGTTGTTGCATTGCAGTGGGCAATGTCAACATGTATTCATGATTTCTGAAGCTGAGCTTCCCGTCTCCTGATCTTTAAATGCCTTGGTTGAATTAACTCTATGTCATAGGCCGGGGTAGGGGCAGTTTCGCTAATTTCCCCCGAGAGATCATCTGTCAATTCTATTTAAATCCCACTTTCACGTACGCTGTGGCAAAGTTTTAGTCGCAGGCAGAGACAATTCGTAGCTTTTGTCACCTCTGGAGGGGGGTCAATGAAATTAAAACACCCTGTGGTGCTTCGTCTGACCCCAATCTGTCACTGCAGCTTGGAAAGAGAGAAAGCAAGGAGCCAGACGGGAAGAAAGACAAAGGGAGAGGGATTGTTTAGAAGGAATGAGTGGAGATCTTCTCTGATCTTAGTGGACAGGAGAGAGCGAGGACGGTGGGGGGGGGAACAAAGGTGAGGTGACGGACTGAGATCGAGAGATCAGTGGAGAGAGAAAGAGGGAAGAAGAGAAAGGCCTAAATACAAGAGTCAGAGACAGATAGATGATAAGAAATCCTTTGTAAGCACGAGTCAGCTTTCTGATGGGAAAGATAGAATAAAAAAACAGAAGGACAGGACATAAAGAGAACAGAAATAGCCTCTTCCACAGCAAACATTTACCGGAGTGTTTTGCGGTACATGTCTTCCTCGGTGATCCCACAGTAGGTGAGCGTTTCGTTCCACACAGGATTCAGCGTGTTGCGCACTGTCTTGGTTTTCAGTTTATTGGCCTTTAAATCAAAGCAGAGAAGAGAAGAAAATAC
The DNA here is from genome assembly GCA_900323345.1 of Pseudochromis fuscus. Taxonomy (NCBI): domain Eukaryota; kingdom Metazoa; phylum Chordata; class Actinopteri; family Pseudochromidae; genus Pseudochromis; species Pseudochromis fuscus. Next base: position 42,499 of record OOFC01048436.1, read on the forward strand.
TAATGTAACTCAGAGCTTTGTCCTAGAAACCAACTTCAATCCTTCCTGGCTACAAGGTCCTTCTTCTTTACAGCTGAGTTATTGGTCTCTAAAATGATGCATGGATTAGGCGTACACTCAGAAGTCCTCGGTGACAGCGTACTGAAGGTCTCTCTCAATTACAGAACAACACAGGGACAAAACCATGTGCTCATGATAAAACCAGACCTTGCAGGCTCCTGGCAGCAGGTGCAGTTTGACGTAGGGATCAGCCAAACCATTAAAATCCATCGGCTTCAGACCCTGTATAGAAAAGACATGCAGGCTATAAGGTATATACAATATACAACAGCAGGGGAGACTTTCATACTTCACACTAGGTATGAATTCTTAATTGACTACTAATCTGCAAACAGAAGAGTTGGTCTCAAATTGAATCTAAAGCACAGAGGGGCAGAGGAGGTGTGGGAGTTTTAATTTGACACATAGCGTCAATGCACCAGTGAGCCACAGAGTAAGAGGAAAAAATGAAATCTGAAATCTACTCTAAGATCAAAGAAATTTACCTCAAGTCTGATCTATAAGATTATCATTTTCTCAGGTTTTTTTTTGTATCTAAGTGAAACAAAAATGTTACCATATTTTCCGGACTATTGAGCACACCTGTCTATAAGCCGCTATTGAATTTATTCGAACAGTTTCATGTGGTCCACTCTGACCGGGTCTGATGTGACAGCGCTAAATGTATCAGCGACACAGAGCTTGCTAGCTTGTAAAAACCCAACGAGCTTCATGCTGCCGATACATGAGCCACACCGGTGTTTAAGTTCAAAGCGTCGGAAAACAGTAGCGCTTATAGTCCGGAAAATACGGTAAATGTAAAGTGTACATGTCGTGTGAACAGGTGCACCTTGATTACATTAATTTAGGCTATGTTATCAATCTTGTTTCATTCTCTGAGGATGATGTATGTTTGTGCAACATTTTATGACAATCCATCCAGTATTTGTTTTGATGAACAAAAGTGATGCAATGCCTATAGTGCTGACAGTAACTGACAGATACATGAATGAAAACCTGGGTTAATTTTTGTAGATCAAACTGGAGGGGATGGTACGTACCTTGGCTTTGATGACTGTGCAGTGCAAGGAGCTGGTGGCTTTCTCATACAGTAGGTCAAACTCCAGCGTCCCCAAGGAAGCTGGAAGGCAAAACATGTGTTCCAGTTACTTTGACATTTGCTTTCGTGCTGATGGAGAGTGATGCCAGGGAGAAATAAAGACTGACAGGAAAACCTGAATACATGCTTTCAGGGTTACTGTAAAGAGGCACTTCAAAGATGCATAATTGCTTGTACATCGAGACTGACAGAAGAAGATTAAAACTGAATTTCTTTTGTTGGGTACATTTGTAGCTCCAGCCAGCTGCTGGTTAGCTTCACACAAAAGGAAACAACAACGCAAAAAAAAGAAAAAACATCTTGCCTAGCTCTGTCTAAAGATGAAAGAAATCCATCTACCAGAACATCTGAAACTAGCTAAACAGGATGTTATATTTGATTTAATTTAAGTTTAGACATAGATTGTGTAGACAAGATGGAAAAAGAAGCTGGGTGTGAAAAATCAACCCAATGCAGAAGTACCAAAAAGGGCAATACCACCAAGGGCAGCTAGATACTGGCCATAGACCAGGGGTGGGCAATCCTGGTCCTCGAGAGCCGTGATCCTGCATGTTTTAGATGTTTCCCTCTTCCAACACACCTGATTCAAATGACCAGCTCATCAAGCTCTGCAAAAGCCTGATAATGATCCTGATCATTTGAATCAGGTGTGTTGGAAGAGGGACACATCTAAAACATGC
>OOFC01048437.1:12775-35790 GCA_900323345.1 Pseudochromis fuscus
CACCATACAGTTGTGTTTTACCATAATTGGGTTTATTCTCTGTTACAGTCCCTACTCGTAGGTGCGAAAAACTCCACAGTGTAAAAACATTAATAAGAGGCCATTTCAGAGTTTGAGAGCTTCCTGGTGATGTCTTATTTTTAACACAGTTTATGCATGGCCACAATAAAGCAGAGCAGTTTAGCCAGAAGAACTCTAATTATCTAAATCCCTTGTAACACCTAAAATGATTGAACAACACACGGCATGTCCTTTTAAAAAGACACAATAACTGTGATGAATTCTTATTTTTACACTCTACTTCCCACCTCACTTCCTTTAATCAGCTGACTCAGAGAAAAACATCAGTGGGGCTATTATCACATGAGCTGAATCCTGCTGCTCGTGGTACTGTACCACCTGCCAGCTAAGCAAATGTGCACTTAAAATTGGACTTGCACAATAATCACATCTTTTGAGTTGTTTTAAAAAATAAATGAAGAAAAAAGAAAGTCCTTCATGCTTGTGTAACTTCAGCTGTATTTTAAAGTTAGTTGCATAAAAAGAGAGAGACAGAGAGAGTCTGTCTTTCATCAGCTACCTAAAATGTTTTGGCAATGTGTAAATAGAAAGTAACCACTTTCTATTTGTATGGCTTAGCTCTGTATTTTGTCTTTTTTTTTATTCCTGGAGGACATTGGTTTCATTTGTTACTTGTCAATACCGCCAAAGAGCCAGTGCAACTGCTGATGAAAATTTAGGCCTTTTCCCTTAAAACCTTTTTGCCATCGCGACTCCTCTCAAGAGCGGTAATGACCCGTTGGATAATTGGCATCACACATGCTGTGGACCCTGAATACTAATCAGAGCTTCTAATTAGGCATCCCCAACTTAAAAGTTTAGACCCACGCGAGTGAAAATTTGGATAGGAAATGTTTATCATTTTCTTTCAAACAGTTTTCAGTAAAATCAAGCCTTTGAATTCCCTTGAGAAACTCATGTAAAATCACTTAACAAGGTAGTAACAAGGTGCTTTGATATGTGCAGGGACAGAACTTTACAGCTGTGGGCTTAAATTGTAAATGCTTGCTCAAGGTAATTTTTTGATTCACCATATGGCAACCCGAAAAAATATCCCTCGGATGCAGCTGAGCTTTCCTAATTATTGCAAAAACCATTTTAAAGACATTCTTTATGCAGCTGGCACATCCGTTCCTGCCTGACGGCTGGCATTTGAGAAGTATAATGCCATTCATAATAATCCCTTGAACATTGATTGACACATTGTTTGATCAAAGAAGATATCCTGGGTGGATTAGAGTCTCAAGATGCCAAAAGTGCAAGATATCCCCTATAAGAAATGCCTCTTCTGTCTTTATACCTTCCCCCTGACTGTAATTTGCTCTCTCCCTTTGCTTTCCGCCTCTCCTCATTTTTTCCCTCTCCCTGACACATTTGAATCACATATCACTTTCCAGACTGTGCACTGAAAAAGGTCAAACATTCCCTCCCATTTTCTTTTCTTACTGATGTGAAAGCCAGAAGCCTGCCTGTAGTGGCTGAAATGGATCCTGGTCAAAGACTGCTGCGAACCAGGGGAAGAAAGTCGAGCAAGATCCTTCTCTGTTCGCTGCACAGACTGATTTGACCTTGTGCAGTATGAATGAAGCAATACCAAGTTATAGGATACTTGACATGCACTCTAACACCAGTACTTTTTCAGATCCTGTCAAACCAAGTTGTGTACTTTTGACAGAGACATCGCACACTCAAAGTTCATCTTTATAGCAGTTTATCAGCAGCTTGAAAATATACTATATGTGTCAGGTATTTCTGATTTGCAGTATCTCAGGAGTTTTTTTTGCACTCTGAAAAGCTGGTTGACATTTATAAATGCAAGTCTTCACAAGTGGGTTTAAACTGTCTGTTTATTACTGCTCACAAAATTACTATTTTTGCAACTTAAGGCAATTAGAGAGTGTTTGTTATCACATATCTCTCACCAGGCTGAGATCCAAGTATGAGATTTACTTTCATAGAGCTGGATGTGCACCTGCAGACTTAAAGTAACCACATTGTTAAAAAAATATATCTGGATCAACCTCTGAGTGAAATGTACAGTGAAGTCATTTATTTCTAGAAGTAATTATGAGTGTGGCAGTGGAGACAGCTTTAAAGAAGAGAGGAGGTGACAAGAAAATGCTTACACATATACTCAGACTCTAATGTGTCATTGTAAAGGTCAGACTTCTACATGGCAGTTTTTGTCACGCATTAGCCAGGCAGCTTCGCATTTACTAAGAGGATGTGGCTAATTAGTCATTTGCACAGTTATTGGACTATTTTACTGTTTCTGTTCTGCATAAAAAATGTAGAAGAGTCTGCTAGATATCCTGGTTTTCCCACAATTGTGAGATCATATACTTTTTTTTCCACAAAAATGAGAAACACTCCACAAGAGATCTGTGCAAGATTTGTTCAAATATGACGCAGACATTGTTCACAGAGTTCAGTCTTCAGAGTTCATTGTGCTACTACCGTGCACTGCCTGAATCCAAACCAGAAAAAGCAATATTAAGGTGCTCATGTGAAGTGCTGCTTTTTGGAGTTGCATTAAAACACACAGTATTTAACAGAAGCCCAGTATACCTCCAGAATAATCCACTTTATTTGTTAATTTTCAATATAATATTTTAGTGTGGCACGGTGATGCAGTGGTTAGCACTTGTGCCTCACAGCAAGAAGGTTCAGGGTTCGAATCTTGGCTCGGGCCTTTCTGTGTGGAGTTCTCCCTGTGCATGTGTGGCCTTTTTCGGGTACTCCGGTCCAAAGACATGCTTGTTAGGTGAATTGATTACTCTAAAATTGACCATAGGTGTGAGTGGGAGTGTGAATGGTTGTTTGTCTCTGTTTTAGCCCTGTGATAAGCTGGCATCCTGTCCAGGGTGTACCCTGCCTCTTGCCCAATGACAGCTGGGATAGGCTCCAGCAGACCCCTGTGACCCAAGTGGACAAAGCAGGTATAGACGATGACTGACTGACTTATAATTTTCCACTATCATCCTGGACATCCTGCATGACCATTAGTTGTCTATCTGACTTCCTTTATAATAAGATTTTAAAGCACATGCATGTGCAAATGTGCTGCATTTGTCTACTGGACAGATGTCTGAATCTGTGTTAATAAAGCCATCATGACGAAGAATTCCCAGACCACGGGAACGGTGGAAAGCTCAAACCTCTAGTGCAAAATACTAAGATCACCCTGTAGGTGTGCAGTCATTGTTGCAGCTACATTTTTATGTAAAATACACCCACTTATCAGTTTTAATCATTGGTCTACAACAGAGAATGACTCATTCCCCCAGAATGAGGTGCCATAGATTTGTCCTGTAATTACAGAAAAAGGAATTTTGATGCTCTGTATGGACACTGGTGGAAAAACAGAGAAGAAGCAAATGAAAATGAGAGCGTGTCTCTTAAGTGAACGAGGCTTGTCAACGATAACCCAGACCTTGACTCTCCTCATGGTTATAATACTGAATTCACATGATGGGGGAGTTATTTTTCAGTTTCTAGCTTGAAAATATCCTTCAAGCAGTAATTACAAGAGAGCATTCTGTACTTTCTGAAAGCTCTGATATATCTAAGATGACAATAAAGATGACAAGCACATTTGCCTCTGTCAACTATCAAGGCAACTGTAATTAAATTAAATGCTACTTTGTTAAATGCAAACGTTTCTCCCGTGTCACCAACCCCTTCAGTCATTATTTCAAATGTGTGTTATTATGTTGTATACCACAAACACTCTTATGAAGAACCTACATGAGGAGACGCTAAATCACCTTGTTGGATGATTGCATGTAAGTTGCGGAAAATGTTTGTTTTTCCGTTGTCTCGCTGCATGCTAACACATACCAGTAATTTACTTTAGCTGAGAAAATGCCAGGGTGACTTCACGCATCATTTTACAGCCAACACAAGCTTTTAGCATTCAAATTGCTGCCCAAAGTGATGAGGTATTATCAGATGACAACATACAATTTATGTTTAGCAAATGAGACTGAGAATAGAAAATGTCACCACCCCCCCTCTTCCCTCTCCATAGCCACATTTTCAAAAGCACTGATTCAGCTGAGAAAATAGTGTCATGTGTTCTTGCCGTTCATATGGTGTGACGTCTTACAGAGGGGCTCCCAATAATCATGTTTGCATGGTGCATACAGCAAACACATGACTGGCAACTTCAAGAGCACCTAAAGGCTAATTCATGGCTTTTCATATGTTCATCGTCTAAACACTGCTGGTTGTGTGCCCTCAGAGTTGTTTGGGAAAGAGGAATGTTTTTCATCTCTGAGATCTCATTTAACCATAAATAGCAGTCTGTTGTATGGCGTGAAACACATACAGTCTGTGTACACTGTGGCTGACAGAGAGTTATGTTTTGTGAAGGAATTATGTTGTTGAGTGATTTTTATAGAAGCATTGTGTGGACTTTGAGGTCTATTTTCGTGTCAATCATCATTTTTTTCTTGTAATTGACCTCTTTGGTGTACTGTACTTTGTACTTATCCACTGTGGTGTATAAACATCTTCAACAGCTGAGAAAGAAAACTCTATATCCTTGAAGGTAAAAGGCCACCAGTAGTTTTTCCAATTGTAGTGACCCTGTTCGGTCTGACCATGGCTCTTTTCCTTTTCCAGAGAAAAGACCTGAATATCCCCAGCATTCAACCATTGATCCATTTTCTACCTCACATCCATGTCCAGGTTGTGTTGTGCAACAAGCCAAACAAGGTACCTTTCACTAAAAACCATTTTCTATTTTATCCATAATAGATGCTTATATTTACCTTTTACCTCCAGCCTTTAAAGGGGCTGCAGCTGGCGGAGGTGGCGAGAAAGAAGAATAACAGGTGCAGACTGATGCATTTCACTTTCTTCCTTTGCAGATTTTTAGTCTGGAAACCTGGGACAAGCAGCGAGACTGCTCTGTGGGGATTTACAAGAATGTGCGACTGTAATTGTTTCCTAATGAGTTTCCTCTCCCTGCTAATTGAGGATCACATTCTATTACGTCTATTACAATCTATGGTTTACACACCCCAACATCAGCAAAATGTAACCACAACTGTTGACTAATGAATTGTGTTCTCTCCATAAAACATTCATAATAAACTCATAAGCGTAAATTACATGACCCCTTCCTTTAGTTGGATGTCAGTGCTTTGGTTTTCTGCCAGTGTGCAGTAAGTCAGCAGTGTTTCTCCGATCTGTGTTTCTTTATGAGGTATGTCAAAGACAGGCATGATAAAAATAAATACAGAAATAAAAAAAACTAAATACCTAAATATTTAATTTAAAAAACCTGAACTAACTCAAATCACAGCAACAACCAAGCACCAGATACCGTATTTTTCGGACTATTGAGCGCACCTATTCAAACAGTTTCATGTGGTCCACTCTGACCGGGTCTGATGTGACAAGGCTAAATGTTTCGGCGGCACGGAGCTTGCTAGCTTGTAAAAAGCTAACAAGCTTCGTGCTGCCGATACATGAGCCACACCGGTGTTTACGCCGCAGGGTTTAAAGTGTCGGAAAAAAGTAGCGGCTTATAGTCCAGAAAATACGGTAATTGTTAAAGAGGAGAACTTGGAAAAACACAAGAGCACCTTGACATGTGAAATAATCTTAAATTATCTCAACATTTTCAGAAGAAATGAGCTGGAAATATTTCTTTCTGGGCCCTTGTGTGCGCTTGAGCTGAATTTGTGAATTTGAAGGGTTGTAACTTATTGTTCCCCTTTGTGTTTGACAGGTGTACAAAGCTCTTGTACCTGCCTACTCCTGACCTTCTCATTGAATGTCAAATAAAATTGGTTTCACTTTTTTGTGGATTTATAATCAACATCTTAGTTTTCATCAGGCTGAGTTGCATTATGATTTAAAGGTTTCGTTTTTGGATGTCTTGCTTGATGCAGGGGTTTCTTGTCTTGTTTTTGTCATCTGCTTTGTTTCATCCTTGTATTCTCAGTTTTGTTCGAGGGTCAGAGCAATAGTGACTTCATTGTTTTTATTGCCTGTAATCCTTTTCAGTGTCTGAAATCCTTACAACGGACATGTTAGACACATCCAATACCATAAAATCTATCTTTACAAAGTTCAATGTTCAGTTTTTGGTGACACTGTCAGAAATGTGTAAATTCAATTAGGGTCCTCCCCATTAGCCATTTCCAGGAAGAGGGTAGAATATTAAAAACACCCCAGCATATAATGCACTCCAGTAAAAAAAAAAAAAAAAAACACCACTTACAAGGGAAAAAACCTCTAATGTGACTAACACCTCCGTTTTGACAGTTGCAGACATTACACGCACTGAAAAAGTAGTGGCTATGGCACAACAGAACCGAAAAAGTAATTTTCTCTATTACCTCTATTTTGTCATTATTTTGTCATTACTATTCTATTACTTTTGCTTGGAAATGAGACGAACACATGTGCTATTTCCATGTGATTGTGAAAGAGAGATTCAATATGTTTCCCACTCAGTTAGCCAGGAGAGACAAGGGGGAGTGTTTTTCTAGCTGCGTATAAAAGAGTTTTGCTTTTGGTGTAATAATGCCATAGTAACTTTGTAATGAAATGTTGTACCAGAAAAATGTACACTGTCAATTAGAAGTGATGAAGTAAAGCAGAGATGGAGAAAAGAGTTGGCGGGTGTGCACTTTTCTTTTCCCTGATGTTGAAGCACTCAGAGTGAATAAATGTGTCTCGGAGGGCGTTTGTTTCCATCCCACTCCTTTAAAGATGCTTTACATAATTGTATTGTTAATTACTGTGTTCTGTAAGTTTAAGCAGTAGAAGTCCCAGTTTGCTGGAGTGTGGGGACGGCACTAAGTTGGGATGTGTGGTGAATTATGCACAAAGTTCTGCACTGGTGAACAAGACTCAAAGTATATAGCTATGCCAGCAGCTCTGAGATCATCGTCAGCATGCTAACACGGTCCCAGTAAGTATGCCAATACGCTGATGTGTAGATATGTAGAAAGTTTACCACTTCGGTTATTGTATTATATTTTGCTAAATTGTACTGAACATAAATACCGCTGAGGCAAATGTGAATATCATTACTGGTGCAGGAGAAACTAGAGTGGCTATGCATAAACACACTGATGCTGAACAGATCTCAATGGGGGAGGTAAATAATTACATTATAGGGAAGATCAAGGGAATTGATGCTAGCTATTTCACCACATCAGGTCAACAATGTTCAGTCAGTGGCATCTGTACAGCTGGATTTTGCCTTGCCAAATTCTTGCACCAAGTAGTGAACCAACCATAGACTGTATGCAGAAATGGACAAAGCAATCTGTCTTCAAAAATCCAAAAAGGTGTAATACCGCTGACAACCGCTAGAGGCTGTCTCCAAAAAACTCTCTCATGAAATACTCAGTCAATAATTTTTTTTCACAAGTCATTCGGATGTCAAGAGCTAAAGTTAATTCTTCTTATTAGTGACCTGGTCCAGATATTAGGCTTCAAAAAGAGTAAGATTCAGGGGCGTAGTTGGTTTGATTGACAGCTCTGATCTCCAATAAGACTGTGAAGTTGAGTCTTTAACACACTGGGCAGTGTCCTCTGGTTTAAGGGTCAGATCCACCTCCTCACTCCTCCCTTCATATCCAAATATGGTCACTTCTGGCTCATGGAAGTGCTTAAATACATGAAAACATGAGTCCAAATACCAAGGGAGATGTCACATCAGCTTCATCTGTTTTATGTACAGTCCAAGGGACCAACCATCCAACTGACAGTGCCATCTTGAACCACAGCTCTATCAGTGCTAAAAACATCATAAGTAATATTATCATATCATTACCAATATCAATATCATATCTTAATAAATGTAATTTCAATACTCGGTCTGTCATGTGCAGGTTGTGTATCGACAGTAAAGCTGACTTTGACTTTGACTTTGACTTTGACTTTATCAGCAGCTGATCTGAAACTCATCTCACAGCAGGTTACTTTATTGTCTTGCCCCCCTTGACTTTGTGCACTTCAGCCAAGTGCACAGAGTTGTTGGTGAACACTGGTTCAACACCGGCTGCTTCAATTGACCTGTTTATCTTCAGTCTGTTAGATTCATTAAACAGGAGATATTGATGGAAGCAGAAATTGCAGGGGCCAGGCAGAAGCCCATCAAGCAAGAGTGCACCGCAGGTACAGGTACAATAAAGACCTGTCTACTTGTCTATCTGATCATTACTGGAGCATTGCGACAGTGATATCGCTCACTTCCTGTTGGTGTCTTTGCTGCCAAATATGTCACGGCTAAATGATTCGCAATAAATGACAAGAGTGATCCTGACAGAACTGTTAAAATTATTCACTCACCTCGATAAGAAACTGGTTACCGTGGCCCTTTCAGCTGTCGAGCGTTGTGACTGTGATAGTCAATTATTTTAAATAATGCATGCATTCTCTATTCAGAGTACCCCTCTTGGAAAAAAAAAAAAACTTCCTGATCCCTATCTACTATACTTTATGACTCTGACACAGGGATAGTAATCCCTGAGCCCCGTGCTCCACATATCACACCTCCAGCTCCAGTATATGTGGAGTCGGAATGCTGTATAATGTAGTGTGTAGTGTGCTTGGTAAAAAAATACTTGATCATTGGTGGATATAATTTACATTTTTGTCAGTCCCATTTACCCTAAGTACATTCAACCCTTTCCAAGACAAGATCAGAAGGCAGATATGACGACTGAAGATATTTTCAAGGAGTGCTTTGTGAAATGTGTTGTTCAGTAGAAGCTTTATTTTGTCGTTTTATAACTGATATTACAGTGTTGCAATGCAAACACAGTGTGGGTCATCTTCTGTTGTACAAGGCAGAATGAGAGTTCGATTGATGTGCTTTAATTGTGGTGAGATGTTGGTGCACAGCCAGATGTAATAACTGCATAAGTTAGTTTAAACTTGACACACGGGCCCAGCCTTCACCCCAGTCTGTCCTCCTCATAGTTTAGTTGTAGTTTACTATAGATTCCTCCCACATATTTCTGTGCATATGAAACACAACTAAATACTGAAAATAAAGTGCATTTGATGCCCTTAAGTAGACTCCAGAGGTTAAAGAAAGACTGGAGAAATAGCCAAATTACAGTAGCTACAATGTGCCAATTTCGTAGAGCTGAAACTCACAATTATTTTATTATTGATTTTCTCAAAGACTCAATTCACACCTACATTCGAATAGGAGCATGTGAGGAAATTACAGCTTGGCATGTACCCCCCAGTGTGGGTTTCCTGTAACATAATCCATTACCAAAATCATGAGATGACTAATAGCTTTTGTGAAGCTGACAATGTTAATTTTTATGTGTGGAGGTCAAGTGTTGATTCAACTCAATGGATAATTTTTGAGCCTGTTCCCAGTATCTGACTGTATTGTAATGAACTTCCTGAGGTTGCTGAAGTAATCAGGTCTTAACTGCCTCCTGGAAGCATTTCCATCTGGATTTTATGTGTTTTTGTACTATCCAATATCAATGTAATCACCTAGGACATGTTAATGACAGTTGCTATACAACATCAAGAGGTCAGAGAGATAACCTTGATTGCTGACAATTTTAAGAAGCCAAAGAGATTCCCCTCTCTCATCTCAATACACAGCAGGCACAGTATCACAGCTTCACAACTGTTACATTTAGCTTTATTTGTGTAACTATTTTTTATATACTTTGTTGGTTTTCAAATGTACAGGAAATCCAGGGTTTCACTCCTGTAAGTCAGCATGATTCATCATACCACTGATCCCTCGTATTATCAGGCTTGCAGTGAGTAGCCCAAGGGTCGTTGTACTGTTTGTGGGTTCATGATCCATGGAGAGTTTTATATCCTGAATATCATTCATCCCATTTATGAAACTTGTACCAGTCGGTGCCTCCCACCACTGTGTTAGCTCTGTTAGCATTGTTACTTTAAACGGACTGTTTATGCCTCATTCTGGATCAAGTGAGCAGGGAAAATGAGGTGATCAAACACATCACATGTTCTGCTATTGTGAGGCCAAGTTTCTCTTATGAATTTCCATTAAATAGTGTACACGACCAGGGGACCAAATACTGTAATTAAAAACATATTATTATACCAAGGATTGTTATAGGATAATAGCCTCTCCATTGCTTTGTGTTTATGTGCAGATCAGCACAAATCCCCTTAAAAATAAACTGCTTTTCCAACAAATCAGACCCCAGTGCCCGCGCAGTGATTTTCCATGTATAGCAGGCTTAACTGTGTGACTCTGTGTCTGTCGTGTTTTGGATGTTGCTGCCGCAAATTAAATTTGAATTGTTCCATAAAGGGTCAAACATCTTGAGAGAATAAACACGACACACCATGAAATTACACTGTTGTTGGAAAAGGCAGAGGTATACTTAGATACAAATTTCTTATTACAGAAGTGTTTGCACACAGATCCGTGTTGTGGCTGACTGGTCTGCTGCAATATTGAGCAGACAAACATCCCCCCCTTTCATCTCCCTGGTACACAACCGGTTTAAGGCTGCAGAGATATCCAGCCTTGCAGGGGTTGATTTGGGCTTAGTAATAATTTTCCTTTTTCTATTTATTTGTTGCTGTAAATGTTCATCTTAATCATATTAAATGATAATAGAATTTAAAACAGGATTCTGCATCTTTGTAGGTCTGTTCATTAAAACATCTCCTCATTATGTTGATTGTGATTCATAAACATACTTTTTTTTACCTAGTGGGAATTTGAATCTAACTTATTTGTTGCTGGTGTTACATCAGTGGGGATGGAGTAACACAAACCAACATCATTGCCTGTCTGGTTGTGTTTGGCGTACACTTTAGATGTGGCTTTCCCAGCAGCAGAGGGAAGGTGCGAAGAGCGACTTTGTGTGAGTCGAGGTGCTTTGGAAACTGACCAAACAGCTTGTGTATGCCAGATCAAGTGCTTCCAATACATAGGCCTTACCTGGGCAGCCTGCCCAGGCACACTTGTTTCCACCCAGGAAAAATTCTTTTTAACTGAAATTCAAATTTACATCACAAAATACCAAACCTGGCTTTGCAATGATGACAAACTTCATGTGCAACATGAACCTAAGGCAAAGACTACATATTGTCCCTATTCACGGCTGGACTTCAACCACTTAGCCCAGGGCAAGTCATTACTTCATAATTCATGAGAGCCCGCCATCTATTAAAGTATCATCTATTAAATCATTAGTACTCATTTGAGGACCATATCAATATATCAAAGTTATTTAATTCTGAGCTCCTTTTAAACATGCCATCATTTCCTAAATACTATGTGTAATGGCAGTAAAATGCAATCTATTGCTCAGACAAGTAGACATAAAGCAATCACTGCACATGTAAGTAGGATTCTCTAAAACAATCATCTGTGCTTGTGTGCAAATTTTCAAATAAGACTGTGAGATTTGTCAAACACTGGGAAGGGACTCAAATGTGCAGCTGCATAAACAAATATTATGTACTGAGGGTGATGCTTTGCTCCCATGTGACAGCACATGGGCTGTGCAATGCACTTTATTTTAGGCTTAATAGCAAATTTCCTTGTAAACTGAGGGAAGATTGTGGATTGTGGAAATACTAGTTTGCTGTCCTCACTCATGTTTTATAATTTTGTTTAATAATGCAAAGAATTAACACAAGATACATCTGCTGATTTTTGTTCATCCCAACTCATAAGAAAAGGATTATTAACTCTGACCTCTGTATTATTATAGGGCCACTGATCACTCTTATAAACAGCTCATGTTCAGCTCATGGACTGGTTGTGCGTCTTCTGTGTGCCTGTGTGTCCACTCCTGGATCACATAATCCACCATGAAAAAAGTCAAGCAAAAAATGTAGTTATGTTGAAGCTTAATTATCGGCTGAGGAAAATGGGGAAAACAACAGTGTACACATCACTTGCGGCTGGCTATGTGAAGAGTGGTTGAGCCCGGTTTTGGCGAACCTCCAGTCATCCCACAGACAACAACAGTTCTTTGTGTTTAAAACACACATTTTACAATTTATTTCCAGTCTTTTTTTTTCTGTGGGAGGGTGTTGCCAGGAAGGCAGCAAGTGTTTTCAGTAATGGACTAAAATATTTAACACTTTTTTTCCTGCTTCCTTTAAATGTGTTTTGTTCGGAAACATTTTCACAAGTTTTCAAAATGGGTTTTTCGCACATTTTTAAAATACTTCTTCCAAAAGCAGAGCGCAACCAAAAGTTTGCCGGTTGTGACAGTGTCTTTGTTCTCCATTTGATTTTCTGTCCCTTTGTGTCCGGCTGGGTGTATGATTCATGTGCCGTTAACAAGCTCCTCCCCCACAGCTGCAGCCCCGCCCACCTCTGATCATCACTTTGCCACAACAAGGGAGCAGCTGCATGGCACATGTGTTGTAACACTGAACTGGAAAAAGTAAATATAATGAGGGTCTGAGCATTAATAATTGACTATTCTCATAAGACGGTACTGTGTGTGTGTGTTTGTGTGTGTGTGTGTGTGTGTGTAGGGGGTAATCACTGAATTAAACTCTTTTGTTATGTACTCACTGCATGCAGCTCGTCTTTTCTCTTACTTGTGCTTCAGTAAAGCCAACAGGGACAATGCTGATTCTTTGTTACTGTTTGTATTAAGAAATACATTAAAGACTCACCTTTGCTATCTTGTAAATAACAAGGGAAAACTCAGCAGTGACAGAGCTTTTCTTTACCTTGGAATTAATAGTTACTCATTATTACCCTCAATGCACAGCTTTTTTTATTTTTATTAAAGCAATTGCACGTTTGGTTTCAACACTGAAAGGAACCCAAGAACCCAAATAACTTATTTAGGACTTTTTCAAAAGAAATTCATGACCAAATAGAACCACCAAACGCAAAGGGAATGTTTTGCTCACACAAATACAGCTGCTGGACTGATTTTAGAGATTTCACTGAATGTTTGCCCTCAACAACCAACAGCCTTCTGGAAAATGTGCCTTTTGGAAACCGTAATGACCGCCACTTCTGGCAACAACAATGAACGAGGTCGCTTTTACCTGTTTTAACAATGAAACGTACCTTGGTTTCAGGGAATCTCAGCACTGATTGGTTTTCTTGATACCACGTGACACGAGTTTTTCAGCCAAGATAAAACTTTTTCAACTTGCACAGATGCGTCGACAATCTTTACATTCACTTACTATGGTAATGGCTCCGTGTTTGGTGTGAACACAGCTTTAGAAAACGTTTGTACCCTTTAATTCCCAGCATGTTGTTGCGACAGGTCTGCACATGCGTCTTTGGATTACTGTAATTGTGTCACGCTTTTTGCAATTGGAAAAATGCTAATGGTTCCCCAGAGCTGAGATGTTGCACTTTACAGTGAAGATAGTGTCATTACGGTAATTTCACTAGCGCCTCTCCCAGAAGCCGGCAAATGAGGTGATTTACTTACCTGATCAACCAGGCCCAACACGCTTTGAAAGAATACTTTACAAAGACGTGAGGGCCTGGAGCTGCACTGCTGTCTCTCATTTCGAGGGCGGGCTTAGCAAGCTGAGAGGGAACCAATCACAGAAGTCAAATGTGACGCACAAAGTGTGAGACGCTACACCGGATATGACGTTAGCGTATTCTGTCAAATGGTGTAGCGCGTGTAGCCGCACCATGAAAACAAACGAGTGGAGCTATGGGAAACAGAGGAGAGAGGACTAACATTAACGACAGCTGTCGATTTAGAGATTCTATATTTTCCAGTTTTTGCAAAACCGAAGCTAGAGCAGGAGTAAACACTCGTACGGCAGCCATGCCCTGCATTTTCAATGTTTTGATTTGGGAGAAATGCTTGTTCTGGCTTCTCAGTATGACGCGTCAACAACAGGGGCATGTAATTGGTCAGTCCCAAAGTTTGCTCATGAAGGGATTGGCTATGTCTCCGGTGTCAGACCCTTCTGCATTTGAACAGAGTGTAGGAGGGTCTGATTGGTCAGGCTAGTGATTTACTATTTACTACATGTTGTAAGAGAGTAATAACAGTGGCGATGAAGTAAGAATAGCAGAAAAACACAAAAATGGATTTTGATTTTAGAGTGTAAGTGAACAAAAACACTGCAATTGCACATGGATGTTAAATTTTGCAGGTTAAATATGAATTTGAAATCAAAATAAGCATAAAAAGTCCATGTGGAAATTTGCAAGCAAATTTGCATTAAGGGTTTTAATGGTGATTCTTCACTATAATTACAACTATAATTAATTAGGACATCCATGTAAACCCTCAAAATCATCCAACACGAGTTCAGTCAAAAAGAATAAGTCGACTTACATACAGTCTATAAGGCTGACCAATAGAAAGACGACATCACATGGTGTGAACAGTGATGCCAAATCAATACCACAAATGACCAGGAGATGCCAGTTTAATAAAAAAAAAAAAAAAAACATTGTTAACTTCCATATAGAATTAATATTAAAAATACAACACTGCTCAGTGGTTGTACATTTTTAGGATTTTCATACAGAGTGTCTGGTAGAGAAACATTGGATCATCCATATGCAAATCCATGCTCTAGTTTGAAAAGCCAGTTAAACCGCGTCATCTAAATGTTACAGAAAGCTTTGTACCAGTGTTTAGTTATTACCTGTCAATAACATGTCAGTAGTTATAAATAAGCACTAACGGTATTGTAAAATCACAGTGTTGTGCTATTAAACAAAATAATAAACCAGCAAACTCATACGGAGTAACACACAATTATGTCTGACTAAGACGTTTGGCTGAGCTCATGTAAAGCACACAGCCAAAGGAGTGTCGCTAACAAGACTTACTGCTACTTTATGCACATGGCTTTGGACAGTCTGTGCAAATGAGAAACAGCAACATAAACAACAACAGAGCTTTTTTCCACAGCAGATATCTTTACTTGTCACAGCAACATTAACAGAGGCTCTGTTCTATTCAAGTGTCTCAGTAAGCCATGACGGTGTGACAGCGAGTCGGCATGCTCAATACCAGCACACTGACACTGAAGCAGCTAAATACAATCCACACATCATGAATTTAATTTATGTCTGTGAGGATGTATTCACTGAAAAGACCTATAGCACCACTGTGAAACCTTCAAGTCAAACATGTAAAAATATTTGAAAAATGAAATTGAATATTTTATTTGTGCTTCATTTTCCTCCATGTTCCTTTGTGCCAGCAGTGTATTAGTCTCTGTACTGTACACCACATGTGATAACTTCATGTTTTCCTCTGTGGTAAAGGCTATAAAATAAATAAAACACTGTCTCCACTCACAATGTAAATGTTTATAGTCTGATGGCAATGGATGATGAAAGTCATCTGTGATCTATTAATAGCAAAATATATATGTGGATAAACATAATGATTTACCATATTGTAATTTCTTTGTTCTTACTTATGATTACAGTATTGTACAATAAGTGTGGATTTACACTAAAAATAAAGTCATTTACATTCATCTAAAAAGACATCCAGGGACGTAATTTACATCTGTTTCTTTTCTGTTTTTATTATAGCATTTTGTAATTTAATTAATTCTCTGCTGGTATTGAAATCATTATATTTTATCTCTCTCAGACTGTGGTCAGCTTGCATTCATATTTTAAACTGCAGCTCTACAAAACCTTCCCGTGATGTTAATGTGAGTCCAGTGAAGGAAGAGAGTAAATTCAGTACTAATGACAGAGCAGAGGGAGGGGGAGGGGCAAATCATGGCTCGCTTATAGCCCGTGTGTGTTTGTGAAGCCAAGACAAGACCTCTACATCTGTAGGCCCGTTAAGCTCTTAAAGCTGATATCACCTGTCGCTCGGCTGTTTGTCTAAGCGCTGTGTACATAAACACACCTGCTACGAGATCCCACTGAATTCTGATTATCGCCCTCTTTCATTTCTCCGGGACTTATTTACCACATCTCCTGACATTGTGTTAACACACTGAGGAAAAATAAAACCTTCTTCCTCTTTGTACTTTTTAATGGCTCACAATCTCCTCTGCCTCTCGTCACTTTTGTGTTGACCAATTTAGATAGGCTTCTTTTCTGTTTTATTTCTTGCGCTCATTCTCTTTTGTCTCTCTCAAAGCTGGCAGAAGGATGCCATCGATCTTCATGAGGTTTTGATACACATCGTTTCACCTCCTGCAGTACCTGCTTTATCAGGAGATTGGAGGAGGACGGATGACTGATCAGACTGATATAGCTTCTCTCGCATTTCAGTGACAACCCCCCCTTCCTTCTCCTTTCTCATTCTGCTTCATCCTTCTTTCCTCTCCTCCTTTTACCTCCTACAGAGTAATTGAAATTTGAACAGCTTTAGCCCTGTGTTTGACTCATTTTTGACACCATTGTACCTTCGCTTTTTTGTGTATTTCGAGTTAGCTTTGTAAAACCATTGGCAGCACATAATCTAAAATCAATTTTCTAAACTTGTGGATTACTTTTCTGAGGGGTTTTTTTTTTCTTGGTGGGTGGGGGGGTGGTGGGTATGTTTAAGGCGTTCAAAAGATCATCTCCACTGAAATTAAATTTAGCTGATCATGTAAATGTTGAAAACTAACCAGCAAAATAATAATTTTTTTAAACCACACCAGAAAGGAAAGAGAGAGTGACACACATATCTAAACCTTTGAGCAGAGAATCGCAAGTCCCATCACTTCCCTGTAATATTTCATCTGGAAACAGGTCAAGTTGATAAAGGAATTTATATGAGGATGATTGATTTCTTGAAATGACTAATTTCCTTTCACAGGCGGTATCAAGGAGTTGATATTACATACACACTTGAGGAGAATAAGATGCAGGGAAAGGTCACATGTCGGGTTTGCTTGTCATGAATCTCAAGCAGGAGGTAACCTTGAACGATCATAAAAAAACAGGATACATGTTGACAAACAGGCAGCATCTGATGCAAAGGCCCATCTGACGGACCAGAAAACGATGCTATGCACGGGACTGATCTGAGCTCTGTACCCTGGGTAACTATTGATGGCACTGTGATGAAATTATTAATTAGTATGAAAGCTAAATCTTTGACAAAGGGCAGACAATATGAGCTTAAACTATCTACTGTATATATGTATATCCCCCTGCAGTCTCCTTTTGCCTCTCCTGTGTAAAGACACTCCATTATTTGCACTAATGCATATTGCTCCTGCATCTCATGATGAAGGGCCATCTTTGGTTTTATTTTTCAAAACAAAATAAATGTGACCACAGTACCACTGTAATAAAGACAGAGACTGATACACACAGAAAACAAATGAAATACAGGAGAAAACACATGAAGAAGATTTCCAAATGATGCTACAATTTTCTGTTTTTGTTTTTTTTGTATGAAATTAAACAAACAATATATAAGTTGTTAATTAGTGAGCCTCAGAGGTACCACGGTGCTGGCTATTCGATCCTTCCTGTTGGACAGATCCACGTTGCTGCTGTAGCTTCATATTTTTCAGATGTGAGAGTGGTATGTGTCACTTCTTCTAATTCTCAGCAGGAAAAATAAAAGACATATTTCAAACAAAGATTTATTTATTTTTTTGCAAGTGTGGAGGACATTAAAACTGATTTATGTGTGGACTATTAGAACAACTCCCTCTGTTTCTAAAGTTATAATCCATGAGCCTAAAAGCAACTTGGAGCTACTCGAGAGGACTACAAACCAGCTTTTAAAATCTTGATTAGTTTGGCCTTGGAATCACGTGAGGTGATTGCAGCAGGGTGCTGAAGCATGGCCGCCTTCATCAAGATGTTCTGTAGCGCACACGTTTTAAGACAAATTTGCATTTACTGTTGTACTGTTTGTTTTTTTGTGCCATATTTGGCAGCACAGGGTATTTTCCACCTCCAGCTCACAGTTGCTTCACAGCACAGATTTAAATTTCAGCCTGTGTTCTTATCATGTGGCATTTGAATCTTCTCCCCATGTGAGGTTTCTGCACAGGAAAAGAAAAAATAATCACAGGTGGACTGGGTGTATGAATGGGTACATCTGTGTTGACTTATGCACTTTTTTTTTTTTGTAATAAGCATTCAGACTATGTGTTCTTCAGACATTCATTAGTAAAATAATAAAGTCAACCTTCTCATAAATCACACGAACTGCCATTTCGACACTGACCTCAAAAGTATAGCTCCAAACCTATCCAATCTCTCTCCTAATAGGAAATGAAAATATCGCCTTATCTTGGAAATAGACTCACTCCCCCATCACCACCATCCTCCTCCTACCGCACAACTGTGGAGTGCCTGAAGATGTTTTAATATTACATGCCATCCTTTTGATTTTAATAATTAAAGACTGAACCATTGATGTTGATTAGAAGCTTTCAGCTGGCTTATAAGGGAAAACATCTGCATGTAAAAAGCAACACTTTTTATTACTTTAAACGAGATTTCATCCAAGACATTCTTGATGCACTTCAGCACCGAGCTTCCTTTTGAGTTGCCACGGTGATCTGAAGTGACCCATTCATGAACATTTTCAAGGAGAGTGAAAAAAACTTGTCTTAGTCTTTACGTTGCAAACCCAGAGCTCAAAACCTCGTGCGTTGCAAAAATGCCTCTTGTGGTAGCCGTGGTAACTCCGTGTTTTTGTCCAATCAGAGCATGAACCGCTCTGTTATATAAATGTCTCTTAAGCTAAAATTACAATTAATGTTAATTTTTCCTGAAGAGGTAAAGTCAAGGCAGCACTGCTCAGTTTAAAAAATGCCCAACTGGAAATTGTAGGAGAAGTGCGTTTTTGTACTGTGAAGTGTTAAACTGTGAGACTGGCAGTCTTGATTAGGAGCAGTGCCTACGCAGATGGACTGTGCATTAACGCTACATGAACATTTTTCCGCAGCTTGAATTAAATAAAGCATGTGAAAAGGTGACAATAATTGCCAACAAAAATATTAGGGGAAAGGGATTTCTCTGGTTAAATTACCTGACATTAATTTTTGGCAGTTAGAGCAGCAGGGTCTAGTAAATCTGTGTGAACACAATGGGAGAGACTGTGTTAAATTAGGAGGATGCTAAATGAAGGATAAGGTCAGAAATGGGAAGCCAAAGTGTTGGGAACAGATAAAGGGCTTGGGGAGGAAAAAGAGCAAGGAGAGGTGGGGAAGCCAAGCCTTTGCAGGTGGCCCCATCACCACCCAAACGTGCTGGTAATAGCTGCCATTCATTATCGAATGCGCGCCTGCCTGGTGCAGGACCAAGTACCCCATCCATCCCTGTCAGCCAGTGCCATGTCAATGACAAAACCTTAATTACACCATTAATTAATAGAACGATTTTTTCCAGCATGTGCTCTGTGCCTGATGTTCGTTAAGCCTCCTCGTGAGCGACTGCTCATGCCACAATGCCATTTAGCTGACAGAAGTACACAGAGAAAAAAACAAGTCAATGAAATGGCATCCTGAGGAAGGAAGGCTCTGAAAAGCACCGCGGAGCTCTATTGATTGACAAGATAAGAAGAGAAATTGGTTGATCTTGTTAGATACATCATCAGTTGGAGTAATTCACATCCTTTCAAAAACCCTCCATTGTTTATTTGACTTGCGATCAGAATGTCAAACAGTGCTGGAGGACAAAGTGTTTCTGAAGGAGGAGACGTGGCCTCTGAAATAACAGACAGCGAAAAAGAAAAGCTTGAGATGTATAAGTAATGTGAAGCCAAATTATGGAGGGATGAACCAAAGGCCGAATGACAATAAAAGGTTATATGTAAAGGAGAGAAATCAAGCATGATCCTTCAGGCTCTTTACCGGGTCCTGCTCAGAAACTCACCAGGTTCAAAATCATCTCGGCAGAGTCTTCGGTCTCGGCTTTCAACTAAACTGCAGAGAGTTGTCTGTGTCCATCTCCAGTATATGTTCAGACCAGTGATGGGTGCTCCCAGCAGGAGCACCAGAAGCTGAAACAAGAAGTGAATAGTTGGAGGAATACAAGACATCTGTGAAAATACGTTCTCCATTGATGTTACAAGAATCCATTTCTTTAAAATTCATTTTTAACTGTATCAGTTTTTTTTCTGTAAATCTAGAATAGAACATATTTAAATATCTGTAATGAGTCACATTTCAACCACTATCTCAACAAATCCTTTTCAGAGCTGTGATGAAAACTGACTGAACAGATAATCACATACTATTAATCACTGTGCACATTACACAGCACACCATCAAAGAGATATTATTAAGGTCACAATAACAATGATGATAAATGTGAGGCAACCCAGTGTGACTGCACGGCACTTAGTCTGTCTCACACAATCACTGCAAAAACAATGAAAAACATTGTTAATGGTTAATCTCTTTAAAAATGTTCATGAAGACGTCTCGCTATCAGCAAAATTATAGAAAAGGGGAGCACCGTTAAATTAGCTTCGCAGCAGAAGTGGTGAGAAGAAGGCAAACAAAAAAAATGAAAAGGTCGAAACGCTTGAAATTGACAGTGGAGCGCAGAGAGGCTGGGTACAGAGCTGTGACCGGTGTCAAGGCCTCATCAATCGCAAAGGAATGGCAGGCCAGAAAGCTGAATAAAGCATCAAACTACCTGACTGTGGCAGAAAGAAACAGAAAATGGACATGGGGGAAGCTGAAGTGGGCCTGGAGCAGTGAAATAAAGACCAGCTTCACAAAATCACTTTCAACACTGGATTAAGAAGCAATCTATAAAGAAATAACGCAATGGCTCAAAAAACATCAGGACACCCCCTGGTGTTTACACATCACCACTATAATTCGGTGGTTATTAATACCACTTTCACACACAATCCATGTATATTATGGAAGCTAAAAATCCAAGTTTAGCCAACTAAAGCTACCTGCTTATGGGTAGGAAAAGATTAAGGCTTGACTGACAACTTGTTTAAAGTTAAATCCCAGTTGATTTCATCCCGCTGTGCTTGCTGTCATGCTAACTTTGCGTAATGCAACTGCGCTGCTGAGATTTGGAGAAAAAAAAAACTCTTGCTTACATAAGAGTGACAAGTGCAAGCGCCCTGCAGCTTTCCTGAAGAAAAACAAAATGAAATTAATCATTTTAAATATTTGTTTTTGACCAAAACCAACAACACTGAAATTAACCAATGGGAACGGCCAGTTTGCTCACAGCAGTCGGGGGCTCCAGGAAACTTTCCATCTGACCTAATCACCCCCACATGGTCATCTATACACACACTGATGGGAAGTCTGAGGTAAACCAGAACAAGTCCTAAATGTTGGGGAGAGCATGTGGTCAGGGTTAAGAGAAAACAGTGTTGACTGGTGGGAAGAGACGGGACTCAAGTCTTTCCTCCCATGTCAGAGTCAGATACTTTGTACACCCACAGTCCACCCTGACCTTTGCCTGAGAGGCTTTGTGGTACAGTAATGTATACGTCTGCATCTCTGCACAACAAATGCAAAAAGTAAGAACAAGACTGTGTTATGTAGTTGAAGACATTTCTGATTGTCTCTTTGTTTTATGAGAATAGTCTTCAATAAACACATGTACAAAGTGTTTTTGAACATTTATGCCTAACTGTTAAAGCTAAATATTATTTTTCTATTTTATTATTCATCACTTCTCAAAGAGAAGAATAATAAAACACTTTCGATACCTTGTGCTCTGAATCAAATTCCAGCATATTACATTTCTGAAAGTGAATACAATAAGTCATGCTCTTCAATCATACTCAACTCACTGTCATTTTGAATCCATACAGCAGAGAGCTATAAGTCATCTCCAGGACTATCTGGAACTAAGGATTAGAGCCATTGTTGGAAAAAAGCCATACGTCAACTAAAATGCTGATGTGCAATTTTGAGGTACTTACACTTTAGTGTGTATTTCCATCAACTGTCATAGTGTACCTCTACATCAACTAAAGTAAATCCTTTCTGATACAGAAAAACTGACATTTAAAATATGCAACTTTAGAAAATTCAATACTTTGTGACGTTGTTACAAAAATGGCTCATGTTGGAGCCTTTGTAATGTTTTTATATTTTACACCAAAAGTAAGTTCCTCTCTAACCTTCTCATTTTATTACATTTTTAAAACACGAAGAGGTAAAATAATCCAGAATGAAAAAGAGAGGAAACTGTTCATACATTCACACATATTATACATATACAGTTTGATGTGACTGTGGAGATGGGAATCACTAAAAAATTTCAGCTATAAGGCTCTAAAAATCTTAATGAATGATGTATCAGTGCATTTCCAGCAGATGTTGAATTAATAAAGGGTCTTCATGAAATATGTGCAGTTTTGTCACATGACCAGCTGTTTATTTGAGCCATGAGAAGATGATGGCTCAGATTCAAATTCAGATTCAGATCACTTTATTTATCCCCGGGGGGCAATTCAGTTAGCAGACATGGGTTGCAGCAAAAGGGCAAGACAATACACACACATCGCACATCACACAGTGTCACTGCACAACACAGAACAGGACATTGGCAGCTTAAGATCCAGCCACAAGGTGCGCAGTTATAGCATCAACGAAAAGTGGCAATAACAGTGGCAATAGATAAATAAAGAACTTAATAAAAACCGTCAAAGTTGCAAAAATCATGGGGAAATATGTTAATATAAAGATAAAATAGAAGATTTTTGGTAGACAAAATCTTCAAGGTTACTAGTGTTGATGTAGGTATCTGCAATTGTTTAACTCCGGTCACAGAATGAGTAAAAATATTGATGGTAGCAACAGTGACCAGTGCATCACTGCGCACAGGTATCTGGGTACCTGCTCACTGCTGTACTGTGTAAGACCCAGTTGGTGTTTTACAGATAAAAATAAATCAAATAAAGTGCCGTATTTTCCAAACTATAAGCCTCTACTTTTTTCTGACTTTGAACCCTGCGGCTTAAACACCGGTGTGGCTCATGTATCGGCGGCACGAATCTCGTTAGCTTTTTACAAGCTAGCAAGCTCCGTGCCGCCGCTACATTTAGCCTCGTCACATCAGACCCGGTCAGAGTGGACCA